>JAMYHX010000128.1:0-118730 GCA_025529335.1 Rhizopus sp. PT2906
TCCAGCAGTGACAGTAGCAGTGACAGTGAAAGTGATAGCGACAACTACTCTAGTTCTCATTCTCGTTCTCGTACCCCACCTCGTGCCCGATATCGTTCTCGCTCTCGTACGCCTTCTCGATCCCGTACACCTTCACGTTCCCGTCCTCGCCGTCGTTCGCGTACACCTCGTTCTGCTTACCGTTCTCGTTCTCGCACGCCCCCTCGACAGCGCTATCGCTCTCGCTCTCGTACACCTTCTCGATCTCGTTATCGTTCACGCTCTCCACCCTCTCGTTCTCGTTACCGTTCCCGCTCTTATACACCCTCCCGCTCCCGCTCTAGCTCAAGACGTCCTTCTAAAAGATCAAGACGCTAAAATAAAACTTACAGCTTGTATTCTTTTAAAAATAATTATCCATCCTTTGTTTACATGTAACATAGCCTTTTTCATTTGTTTGTATTCTATACATTAAAAAAATTGAACAATAAATGCACTACTTTAGCATACACTGTAGGACTCCCTTATAACTGAAATACATCCATTGTCAGTAATGATTATGACAACAATAATAGTAGTAGTAGTAGTAGTAGTAGTAGTAGTAGTAGAAGATCAAAAGAATAAAATTAAGCAGCAAAGACAAATCACAATAAATGTTATCCTAATGCAAAAAAAATTTCTAAAGACAGATGCCTTTATTAAGTTTTTTATCCTAATAAGCTCCTTAGATGAGAGTTTCATAAGGAATAGGAGCGATGGTTTGAGGAACATTCTTCTTGGTGGAGACATGACGAGCTTCACGAGGTTGAGCAGGGATTCTCTTGAGGTTGAATGTAACTAGGAAAAACAAGTTAATAAAGAATACAGTATACATACACAATAACACTTACCACCAGCAGCCTTGGCTTCCTTCTTCTTTTGAGCGTTAAGCTTAACACGGTCCAAGAATTCTTGACGGCACTTGGAGTGCTTGATGTGTTCAACACGAACATTGACACGCTTTTCCATGTAACGGCTACCGACAACCTTGTAAACGATGACACCAACGGAAGACTTGGTAACGTTGTAGATGACACCAGTACGACTAGAGTTGAATAATTTTGTTTAATTGTCTATTGTTTTTCCATATCTCCAACTGTTATTGCTATTTACCCGTGGTAGAACTTGTGAGGCATACCCTTTTGAACAGCAGCATTGGCCTTAATGTCAACAATGTCACCAACCTTGTAGGTCTTCAAGTAGGTGGAAAGAGGAATGGTACCATGTTCTCTGAAGTTACGAGAGAACATGTGACGAGTACGAGCACGAACTAGAAATAATGTTTATATATTGTTTTTATCTATTTTAGTTGCTCAAATACTTACGACCGAATGAGTGAGGCATCTTGTACGAAGTGGTATGAAAAGAGACCGAAACAAATAATTGGAAGGAAAAAAATTGTTAATAAACTATTGAGAATAAAAAAAATTGCTGTGGCTTAGCTTGCTTTGTTTGGTGAATACAGTGGCTTATGCTCATGTCAACCACAAAAAAATTTTCGGGCCCGCGCCTGGTTAAAAGTTGCAGACCAGAGGGAATATTGTATGTTTTTCCTTCTCTTTAATTTTGGTTTCCAAGAATGGCCGGTACCGTCAGAAACTGTCGCAAGACCTCCACTGTCCCCAAGCGTCCCTTCGAGTCTGCTCGTCTTGACCAAGAACTCAAGTTGATTGGTGAATATGGTCTCAAGAACAAGAGAGAAATCTGGAGAGTTGGTTACACTCTTTCCAAGATTCGTCGTGCTGCTCGTGAACTTTTAAAGTTGGATGAAAAGGACCCTCGTCGTCTCTTTGAAGGTAACGCCTTGATCCGTCGTCTTCTCCGTATTGGTGTCCTCGATGAAAGCCGTATGAAGCTCGATTACGTTCTTGCCCTCAAGATTGAAGATTTCTTGGAACGTCGTCTCCAAACCCAAGTCTTCAAGTTGGGTCTTGCCAAGTCTATTCACCACGCCCGTGTCTTGATCCGTCAACGTCACATCCGTGTTGGTAAGCAAATCGTCAATGTTCCCTCTTTCATCGTCCGTTTGGATTCCCAAAAGCACATCGACTTTGCCTTGACTTCTCCTTATGGTGGTGGTCGTGCCGGTCGTGTCAAGAGAAAGAGAGCCAATGCTGGTAGCGGTGAAGCTGCTGAAGAAGAAGATGAAGAGTAAACTCTGTCCTTGTCGGTGGTCCACAACCTCATATGAACCTTTGCAATAAATTTTAATGATGTTTGTAAAAAAATCACTCTGGTTTTTCGAAGACATCTTAATTGCAAAGCACCTGTCGCTATTCTGTCGTCAAATTCGGGAGTATTTGATAGCAGGATAGCACAGTATCATATTAAAGCCCTTTCTACACTCCTCTCTCGTCTCTATGCGCTGTATTTCTCTATCGACACTTGACCCTATATTGCACTTTTTTTTTAAAAAAATGATGAGAATACGCAAAAGGGGAATCCAAGTATATATGTCACTTTAGACCCTAATACTAAATGAAGTGGTCATGTGTAAGTTTGCTTTATATTGGATATTATTGTCAGCATAGATGAGAAAGATTGGGGCTTTTAATGTGTATGCTTTGTATATTAAGATTTTTTATTATTATTATTATTATAAGATTATTCACTATAGTCACACATTAAGAAGTAATTAGAGAGCAAAGAATTGATCATTGTTCTTTTCAAGTCCACGGGTTTTGATATAAACTTGCAAGTCATAAAAGAAATCACCCCATTCTCTCCAGAGAGATGCTTTTCCGAATATCACAAAGAGCCAGATGCCAATCGTGCTCACAAGAGTTTCTGCTGCTACCATGAGCGCAAAAGGAGGCAGTTTGTCTTTGATAATATACGTACAATTGTCTTGGCCACCATCAGGAGATAACATACATTCTATCCAGCTCAGCTTAATAGCGTCATCATTCTTGAGATTAACCATTTTGTGGATCTGTGTAAAGTAAAATATCTATAGAATGACTTGTGTTATTAGTTTTGTTCATTTGAATATAAACATGAGTATTACCCAGTAAAAGACGACGGTTCCACTAGATAAAATAGCCAGCAATATAGCACGCCATTGAATCTGCACTGCAGTAATAACATGTTTATGCTTTCTAGAAGTAATAGGCAAATTTGTGGTGCCTTGTGACGCAGATTGAGATATGTCTGATTGAATGCCTTCTCGAAATGCCATTCGGGCAATATAAATAAACGTAGCTATGTGAACCAAGAATGCTGGACAGACGATGGCAGCCATAGGATAAAAGAACAATTCGAAAATCTTGTCTACAGAGACTAAACAAAGGTTGGCAAATTCAAACTTGACCTTGTGAAGACCAAGAGTGAGTGACATAAAGACAATAGGATATCCCCAGCAAAAGGTGTTCAAAATATAGTATCTGTTGGTAAAAAAGTTGACTTTCCAAACCGTGTGCAAGTGAAGATTCAAAATGAGAGCAGCGCTCCAACAGCAGGTTGCCAATGAAGAGAAGATAAGAATAGCGCCTATTAAAAGACATTTAAGCAAGAGGATAACAAGAATAATAATAAAAAGGTATTTACCTTGCACGGCACATAAAGGATTATTGTCTTGTGAGCTAACAGAAGCAGGATTGGCACATTGAATTCGTTTAGGATCATTCACCGAGAAGAAAGAGACCATGCTGAACAGAAAGATGGATATAGAAAAGTTCAAAATGAGCAAAGAAGGGTGTCTTCTTTTATCAGGCAAGACCAAGTAACTGACTGTCAGAACGAGTGATAATACGGCGGATATACATCTGACAATGTCGGTTGCCAAGAACGCACGTATAGTCCAGTCGGTAGGATAGAACTAATAAACAACAAATCAATATTATATGTCAAATTATAGAACCGCAATATACTTTACAAAATTTTGTTGCGGACACGGAAGGCAACAGCCTGCTTTACAAAATGCAGTGCTTGTTGTGCTTCCTGGTTGTCCATAACCAGCATCCTTTACAAAAGGAGCGGGACATTGGGCAATAACAAAGTTGTCTGGAATATATGATAGGTTATAGTAGGCGTTTGGATTTGAAAGCTTAGTTGCTATAGCGTTACAGTTGCCGCTGGAAGACAGAGGTTGTTGTGTGATGGGTGATGTTTTCTTGCAGTCTGGTAGTGCGTTAAGTCCAGTAAGCATAAAGATGTTTTTACATTGATGATAAACTTCTTCGCAAGAGGACATGCATCCCATTGTGGGTTCTAGACAAAAAATTTGTTTAAAATGTTTGTTATAATAAATCATTTTGAATAGTTACCATTGTTATCACATCTAGGATAAGCAAAGGAACAAGAATATCTGTAATAAGCGTCCACACAAGTGGGTGCAATGTCTTTAAAGTTTTCGCTTATATTCTTTACTAGCGCTATTTGTTGTTCAATTAATGGTATTTGCAATCCTTTTGTGTATACGCTATAATTTATATATGCCTGCGGAAGATGATGTTAATATGTTATTATACTGAATAAAAGGTTGCTTCTCTTACGCTGCATATTCCATTTGTTGGATAATTTGTACATGAGCCTATTATAAAAATGTGTGAGTATATTTTTTACTATATTTCGTCAAAATGCGCCGTACTTGGTGTGGCAGAAGTACTTGTGGTACTAGATTGTGTAGTATTATTTGTAGACACTTGTGCTTGACCGAAAATTGGGGAAAGGGATAGGGTGAAGACAAGTGCACATTTATATAAAAGATGCGAAACCATTGTATTGTCGCTTTACTATGCTTTTGATCTGATCAATAGTTGAGGCAGGCCTTGGGGTATCTGCTCTTTAAATTTACAAATGAGGGTAACAGAAAAATAAAAATCAGGAAAGAAAGGTGGGGAAATTCAGAACGATTCAGAATAAAATAAGAAAGGTTGCTCTTTTTCTCTTTGTAACTGACATTTCTCGAATAACACAAGTCTATTTATACTGCATAGTCCCTCCGCCCTTTCCCCTCTAGAACCTTCTTAATGTGTATATCTTAATACTTCGTTACTATAAAATGCAAACCCAAACAACCCTTCCCCTACATTTATTCCCTTTTCGAACAAGACACGATATTTTCTCATAAGGCAATATCCATTACACACTGTGCTTTGGCCAACATTAAGTTTTAACAATGCTTCTCAACTTTCTATAATAAACATAAGCTTAAATAACCATTCTTTTATTATCTAATAAGCTATTAATTAAGTAAAAATCTTGACCGAGATCATATCTTTAGTGAAAATATCAACTCGGACTATGCATAAGAGTATTTTTTTCCTATAAAAATGACACATATGTGTACTCAGATTAGAAGCACATGTATTTACCTTGTCCTACTTGTACAATTTAAACACCTCCACAAGGTGATTTGCTCCTTTTCCTTTACTTTGTAAACAGCCTAACTTGTATATTACTTTTTTCTCTTTGGTTGCCTTGACCATAGTTACACATATCATCTGAGTGATCTCTCAAACTTTTGTGCATGTGTGTGTGTATGTGTGCGTGTGTATATGCAAATCATTGAAATCTGATCAATGAGATGCTTGGATATAATCGACGAATTATTTTTACCCGCTCTATTTTGGCGCTCCTGAACTTTCTTTTTTTCACTTTCTGCATAGAATAATCTTTATCATTGAGCTCCGCCACGACGATAATAGAAAGAAGGACAAGTACAATAGAAGCACTTGACGTTCTATGATGCATTAACTTGTGCGTAAACAGATAACTTAAAAAGAAATACGATCGTCCAGTTGCATTTTTTGCTGACCAACCAAAGATATTCCAAACAAGTTAATTCGTAACAACTCCACATTTTTTTAATTACAGACCGAATAAGCTTTTTTTTTTACAAACACAAAATTTCCGTTTAAGGAAAGCAAAGAGAAAGGGAAAGATGCATAGGCCCCGTTTCTAATGAAAGAAAAAAAAAAATACACAAAGAGGTTAAAAAGGGCAGTTTAACAAATAATAAGTTGTTGAATCTCCCATGTTTATAGCCCTTTATGGCTGATGGCGTCGCTCATTTTCTGGGCCAATCTAAGACATCCTCTTTATTAACTTTTTTTATTTATTCGATTTTGTTGTACAAAAGTAAAAAGTGGCACTGAAAAAAATGAACTGTAATTTGGGGTTTGAATTTATATTCATAATAGCAAGATCATTTTTGGTTAAATTAATAGATAGTTGCATATTCGAATATTACTTACATAGAGCCCATCCATTCAATTACTGACTTGAGTTAGTATACGTCATTTAAAGGGGATCCGTTGACACGGTTAAATATAACTCTGCATTTCATTGCTTTTGTAATATATTTAGTACATATAGTACACTAATAATAGAGCCTAGGCTATCTAGTTGACTTTTTATAAGATGCATGATTGTGTACACCAGTTTACAATACACAAAGAAGGAGACAATTGAAATTAACTGAGATTTACAGGGCTTATAAGGAAGATAGTATAGCCACGAGTAAACATTGGGCATCCCTTTTAGGGAGCTGTAAAGGGGGCTATAATAGACAAACGTTTCTTTTAGAAACACCGTCCCTTACTTGACCTTGTCTTACTTATGATTTACTATCCGCCAATTTAATTAGGAGTATAGCTTTTTATTTAATGATATAGACATCTTCAGCCTTTTACTGTCATATAGACACAACTACTGATCCACTCTGTTGGATTTGTGCAACCTAAATGAATAAATAAAGAAAAAATTAATATCTAGTTTTCGACCTTTTTGCTGCTTCATAATGGAAGTCACTGCATTAAATTTTATAGTAGTTACCTTCGTCACGATAGGTCCTGATAAGATCAAACTCCTAAATAAAAGGGTGCGTAATAATGGAGAACTTAATAGAAGGATTTACAGCCATCATTTCCTTATTTTGATCAAGATACTCTGTGCTTCTTGACTTATATTCTGCTTTCTTTGGAAACTGTTCCTTCCATAACGGCAATAGTAGCTCTCATTGTTCTTTGTTCTTTATTTTTTCGATCTTTTTACTTTTATCTCAAACAAACTAAAGAAGAGAGGAAATCAAGTTTTATAAAACATCATTATGGGTTATTATCAAATGGTTTACTGTTTCATGTCTTGTATTACACAGTCTTAATACTATCACCGTTGTCTACTAAAAGAGCTTAGACAGTGAGAAAAAAGAGCTTTATTTGGCCAAAAACTATGTTTGCACGACTCATGGTTAAACAATAGAGTTGCAAAGAAAAACAAAAACTGCACAATGAAAAAGCGTTTAAGCGATAACCTATAATAACTGCAGTAAATGCGTCTTTATTACTTTTTTGGCCACTTGTTTACTCTTGTGTTTTCCTTTTTTCCTACACCCAACGTTATCCCTTCTACTAAGCTACCTTAACATGACCTTCTTTAAATGTTTAAGCTCTTTCCTCTGTTAAACATTTAAGCGAATGGCTTAAACCTTAATAGAACATTTTAGGGTACAGTGAAGCTGATAATGTCTTCGTCTGAGACATCTTTTATTTTATCACAGTTAGCAAAAGTGAAAGTTATATACGGTTGGCATATATGGTTGTCGGTTTGGACACTTGCTGCTCGACATCGGCTGTAAGTTTAGATTTTGTCGAACTTTGTTTGGATTTGCCTTAACTGGTAAAGGCTATCGTAATTGTGTATACAGCGGTTTGATTGCTTCATGTACACTCTTTTTGGCTGTCTGCCAGGATAAAAGTTTTGATCATGACAGAGGAAACACTACATGCACCAGAAGTTAAACTAATATTACGTGCGCTACCTCCAGATACTACCTATGATGTTGTCCAATAAAACTTTTCACTGTCTTGTTTTGTTTCTTTTTAAGAAAAAAGAAATAAGAACCAAGGCCAATTCAAGTGTAATTATGATGAATGAGTGAACTGGACAGCCTTAGATTAGGCAGAAGATTTGGTAGTATAAAGTCGTACAGTGACTCCACACATACTGCCTAAAAGAAGCGTCCTTAGTATTAGCCTATTTCTGGTGCATTTTCTGGTGCATGTAGCGTTCACCTTTATTAAATAGCAGCCTTTTTTTTTTTGTTTCTGTACGACCAAAATTAACTTCACATTTGCTTTCATCCTGCATATGAGCTCGTGGGAGGGTCATGTGCTCAACTTGAGACGCATTCATTAGGATTTGAATCATAAAATAACTTTTAATCTAAAGGCACATTGACCGAAAATAGAATCTGGGCTCCTTCAATGAGATTTTTTATAAAAAATTACTCTTTGTTGTTAGAGAAACACTATAAAAGTGAAAATAACATGTTTATCAGTTCAATCAGGACAAATTATTAGAAGAGAAGAGAAAGAGAGGGAATAACATAAACCTCTATTAGTTTGTAAAGTTGAAATGGTTGTGGCTGAAATCTTTAACCAGAAAAGCACGATGTTCTTGATTACACAGAGATCTTTCAAAAAAAAAAAAAAAAAAAAAATGCGACAGGAGTCACTGGTATCAATATGAAGAATACTAATATCAAAAGATGTAGCTTATCACCTACACATACAAATTATCAACAAAAGAGCAATGTTAAAGAGAAAAACAGGTTAGAGAAACTACGCTTTTATTGATATAGGTTCTATACTTTTTTCTGATCTAAAAAAGGCATGTATTCAATTAAGAAGCCAAGTAAACTTATTTCTGTAATCTTATGAAGGCTTGATGCAGTACAATCTATTTCCTTATACGGTTAAGGGTCTTTATCAATATATCACCAGCTCTCTTCAAGATGTATGATTCTCTCTTATACTATTTTTGTGGGCATGTTTTTGGGTTGATGAACGCATTGATGAGCGGTTGTTGTAAGAGTCCCTTTTAGATCAGAAAAGGTACTAAATGTACCCTCTTTATCTCATAAATTTGCATAAGCACTTTTATATCTGGAGAAACTGGCATTTTGTAGGAATATGTCAGACCAACTAAGGAAAGATTTTTCAAGAATAGTAACGTAGTCTTATCAAAAATCACAAGAAGGTCTAAAAAGAGTCATTTCACTGAATAAAAAGATTCTCAAGTATAGTGTAAAACGAGCCACGCTAGCTCAGTTCATAGATAATACAGCAACAAAGGAAATTCATACGACCGTACTGCACTCAAGTCAGACTTGAATAAGGTTAAGGGCAAAAGACGCTCGAAATCTGCAAAGAGATACTTAAATCAGCCTTTGAAGGCTCTAGAAGAGGTTAATTTTCAGTAATACATCCTCTTTTCAAGTTGGTAAAAGTCACCACAAAATGTGCGCCCGAGAAGAAGAAAGTTTGACGCTAATCTCCAGCAGCGTCCCTGAATTACAATAAATAAATACATGCCAGTTAATTCTACAAGAGTTCATACTACTGTCTAAGAGCAATATATTCGAGTTTATTGTAAGTTGGTTTAACAGCGTGGTGAGAGAGATATTGACATATTGAAGAGATGAGTAGATTCAGGCACCATAAGTTGATGATAGTGAAGTCGGAGCCTGAATCGTTGAGCACCGAAACAACACTTTTCCTCAAGCTGTTACCATTCACCCAATTTTGACCATTTCTTTGGCACTCAACGCCATCAATATCGCTAACCCAATCTCTATTAAAAAGTATATCTAAATCCATGTGATCAAATAAACGAACAAGGCGAAAAACAGCGCTCATCATATGGTTGTTACAAAACCTTATCCGTGTTACTTATTTTCACTCCTGGTAATGGATATATGGACATAGTGTCTTTGTCATTTCATCAATCTTCCCTTTCTATACGTATCATCAGACTACAAACCCACCAACACTCCATCACGACAACTTTATCAACAAGCCGAATATATTCTACCTCCACTCTCCAGTGGCTCAATCGTTTATGGAGTCCTCATTTGATCAGACTATTCGCCTCCATCACAACAACGAGCTGTCATCCGCTGTCTCCTGTAATTATCACCGCAAGATCACCGATCACCCTGCCTCACCATAAGTTGGTAAGCGGCGGCAACAAATACTAAGTCCTACGTAAGAATTCCAAGCGGGCGATGTTAGCTTGCAAAAGACAACAAAGATCGCTCTTCACTCCTAACGCTCGTAAGCATTATTTGTCTGTTCTCTGTTACTTTTTACAAGCCTTAGTTTATCTGTTCTGGATTAACAACCAAGGTCACGTTCTACGAAGTGTAATATTATGTAAACACATTATACGAACAAGTGATCTTGTTATTTCCGCCCACCTCTTTTTCTTTCTCGATTTGCTTTGTTTCTGTCTTACTCAAAAGATAAAGATCAATATTTTTTATTTCATTTATTTTATATTATTAAAGTAGTACAAGTTTGAATAAATAAAGCTTATACTTTCAAAACTGAAGCCATTTGAAAAAAAAAGAAAAGGCGGGTAAAAAAGGGCTGTAAACAAAAAAGGGGGAGCTTTAAATAATAAACAAACTTGGTGTAACTTACGCCTTAATCAGCAGGACATTATCTGCCATCCATGCTACAAGCTCATTTTTTCCCCCTTTTAAATGCATACAATGATCACGCTGCTTAATTGCAGTTTGATACAGACCCTTCATGTTTATTTGTTTGAATAAGCCAACTCATAATTTTGATAACATTATAAGCTTCATCCTTGACCAAAATGATAAAGAAAAAAAAAGTCTGTTCTACCTTAGATACACTATTCCTTTGGATTGATAATAAAAGAGACAAAAGAGAGAGAGAACAGAGAAAGAAAAATAAGAGAATATGCACATATTACATTCTAGAATTATGTATGTGAAAAAAAAAAGCAGAACAAGGTAAACATAAAGAATTCCATATGACGTTAACTGAGCCAATATCATTACACCTTTGCTTAATAGACCTTTTTTTTTTTTTGATTTTACATGAGAGTTAATAGGAAGCGATTACCACTCTATCGGATACAAACCTGTTATTGTGTGCTATTTTATCTTGAAGTTAGGACAAACAAGGTGCTTCTCTGTATAATATACGCATGAACATTTATTTTGCATTTCCTTCTCTTTTTCTATTATTACTTTTGTTGTTGCTATTATTTTTATGAGTTGCATTTGTTACCATGGTACTTATACCGAATGGCCGTATCATTGTGGTATTTACATTGTACATAGTGTATTGTTTGCATATAAACAAAGTTGAAAATTACTAGTAAATTATTTTTAACAAATTGCTTCCGTGGCAACCCAAACTTTATAAACAATAACAATCTCAATCCTTGTTACACAACTGTTGCCTCTTGTTTTGAGAGGGCTGTGTGATACAGCTGCAAGTTTGTATCAAGGGGTAGAAAAACAAAATAAAACAGTTCATGCGAGAAAAATGTGCAATTTGTGTAGCCTTCATTTTTAATCCCCTTTCCATTGTTTAATATAAACAGGCGTCTTTTTTCTTCTCTTCTTCTTTTTCTTTTACATTTTATTACTTATGTTTGCACCCACGTATACTTCTTTTGACTTGAACGGCAAGAAGATCTTGTATGATACCAGTTTTGATCATATTGCGCGATTTAGCTCTGATCTGTATAGTCCAATGATACCACCCAACGATTATATCGTAAATATGCCAGGTGTATCGGACATGAATTCGAAAGAAACAGACTTGGACTTGGATTATCAAATGTCTGAAGGAAATACCATGATCACCAAACGAGACGCTATCTCTTATCTAACTGGCGAGTTGGACATGACACAGTCACTTGCAAAATTTTACAGTCTTGCGCCATTTAGTCCCATCGAAGGGGATTTAATAAACTATTCAGTTTGTGACAACGCCTTTGTCTCCGATGGCTCCGACCTCGATCCAACAGCGATGATCACAACTCAAATGGGTCATCCGAATGTGTTCAAGGAAAGCTTACCGTCATTTACAGAGCTACCATCAACCGTCATCTCTGGTTACAATTTAGAGCTACCTGTCGGTTTTGAAGAGCAGCAACCGTACTTCAACTCGGGTGCTACGACATCATCGCTCATGTGTTGTACAACGCAAAACATTGTGGTACCCGAGGGAAGCATATCGCATTTGCCTGATTTAGCAGCCCCTGATGAATTTATCTCTTCCGATGAAGATAATAATAGTGCCGCTGACGATCATGACTATCCAGACCAAAAGGATGAGGTCACTCAGGTTACCAAGGAAACGCCAAAAGAAGCAGAAACGGAAAAGGAACAGACGGAATGTAGTGACCGACATTTGGAACACAGCGATAGTCAAACAGTCATTAAGCCAGTTCGACGAAAGCTGACCAACCAGGCTCGTACAAAGAAACATTGTAAATCGGGTCACATCAGAAAGAGGAATAGCAAGCTGAGCAAGAAACCATCCGTATTTTATCAAGATCAAAGTGATAATAGTAAGAGAACAAGAAAGAACTATGACAAGACTGTTATCAATATTCTCATGAGTTGGTACCTTGAACACGATGGAAAGATACCAGATAGTTCTGCTAAAGAGGATCTCTGCAAACAGACTGGTAAATCTATTGTTCAGAGTAAGTGTGAATAAAAATGAAAGGGAAATTTGCATCTAACTTTATTTTTTTTTCCCATAGTCTCCACATGGTTCCAAAATGCAAGGCGTAGATACGCCGGTAAATTAGAAGCCTATAGGCTATATTCTATAAAGCATCCAGATATTGTATATGATAGTGAATCTTTGGACGCATTTTTAAGATCAAAACAAATGTAACAAATGTCTCCCCCCTTGTTTATATGCTGATACCCCCCCTCTTTTCTTTTTCTTTTTCCTTTTGCTTTAAACATTTGCATACTGTATTTAAATAAATAACAAAAAAAGGCTGTATACTATTTTCAAGTTTCTTTATCGTTTCTAATAGAAAGGACGATAACCAGGATCTCTCGTGCATTATTTTTATGGTCATATATTTCTCCTGCTTGGTTGCGTATCCAGCAACGCCTGAAATTGGTTGATGTAAACAGAGACACATGATAATTATGAAAAATATATTGCTTATACTGCAATAGTGAGACTGCGCAGTACCTTAACTGGTGCTTATCTACTCAAGTAGTTTTTTTTACTTGTATAAACACTCGGTATTAATGAGCGTAGATTAGCTCTAGTTAAAAGAGTGAAAAAGTTAGTCCTGTGCATAGTTGGAAAAAAAAAAAAAGATTTTTTTATTTTTTCTTTCCCTTCTTATTATGGCGCCCACATTTCATAAGAGCAAAATGCCACATAAACGTGGTCCAACTCCTGGATCAGTGCTTCCTAAAACGATGAAAGAGGAAGTCGATGCTGCAGGTTAGTTTATGATTACAGCATTTTCATAAAAGCTAACTTATTTTGTTTAGAAAAGGACGATCGTAAATTTGGAAAGAAGTTTGTCAACAAGATTGCCAATCGAAAGGAACTAAGAAAACAGAAGCGTGCAGAGAAAGGTAAAAGAAAGGCTATCCATCAACAAACAAGAGATCAACAAAACAAAAAGAGATTACTTCCTGAAAAACAACCTCAACCTAATAAACGTCAAAAAAAGGAAGATCTGCCCAAAGATCAATCCAAAGATCAACCCAAGAAGCAAGTGATCAATTCTGAGGAAGCTGAAAAACGTTTATCGAAAAAGAATCCAGCACTTTATAAAATGCTGGCTGCTGACAACCTGGTAGGCAAGAATAGTGCCACCGATGAAGACTTTGAAGAAGATGACAAGGAAATTGCTTATTGGGAAAAGAAGTTGGGATTAAATAAGAAAAAGAAAAAGAAGCTCGGAAAGGAGTTTGAGGATGATGGTCTACTGGATGTTTTGGGTAATGCTGACAACGCCAATAATGAGATGGATGATATAGAATATTTGAAGCAAAAGCGAACAAAACAAGCTCAATTGAAAGAACAAAAAGGCCTGGAGGAGAATGCTGAAAGAGCAGTAGATCAGTTATTTGAAGACTTTCCAAGTGACGAAGATGATGATGATATGGATGCAAGTGTTGACGAAGGCATGTCAGATATGCTTGATGAACAAGAAAGTGATGAAGAAGAAGAAGAAGTATCAGATGCCCTTGAGGACGAACAAGAAAGTGATGAAGAACAAGATGATGATGATGATGATGATGATGATGATGATGAAGAAGAAGAAGAAGAAGAAGAAGAAGAAGAGGGCGATGAAGAGAGTGAAAAGGAAGAACAAGTATTAGTCAAAGAGCCACCAAAAAGCTCTGTGCTGACAAAATATGTTCCTCCTCATTTAAGAAAACCTGTATCGACCGGAAAGAGCGAACAACAATTAAGATTACAAAAGCAACTTCAGGGTCAACTTAACAGATTGAGTGAGTTAAACATTGAAAGTATTCTAGTTGAAATCGAAAAGTGCTATGGAACTTATCCACGTCATGGTATGTTTATTTATGAACTATATATTAAACAATTATCTAACCTCACTTGACAGATGTTACATCAACCATTACTGAGCTTATCATCAACTCCATCTCACAAAGGTCGAATTTGCTTGATTCATTCGTGATTACATATGCAACCATAGTTGCAAGTCTTTATCGTTTAGTTGGTGTTGAGTTTGGTAAATTCATAGAATGTCCTATTGACAAGTTACTAACATATCTTGCAGCTGCCCATTTTGTACAAACGGTTATTGAGATGTTTGAAACGGAACATAAAAAATATAGAAAGGCAAAGCAGCAGACGATTGATGATGAACAAGAAGGTTACAAGGAAACTAGGAACTTGTTGACATTGATACTCGAATTATATAACTTCCAAGTCATCTCATGTATCCTTGTTTATGATATCGTGCGTATGCTTATCAGTGAACTAGACGAAAGCAATGTAGAACTCTTGCTACGAATTATTAGAAGTGGGTATCCATATTACATATGATTGACTATAATACTGATTTTTGTTTTTCGTAGCTGCTGGAGCTGAGCTTCGTAACGATGATCCTACCTCATTAAAACATATCATTGATGAAATACAAAAGGAAACAGCTAAGCGCGATCCTTCGACTATATCGTAAGTGTGAGAAATTAATATAGAGATTGGTTTTTGTAACTTTTTTTTTTGTTACAGCCTGCGTCATAAGTTCATGCTTGAAACAATCGCTAATGTGAAAAATAACAAGATCAAGAATAAGCAGACAGCAGCTGGCCATGGCGATAAAGAATTGGTGCAAAAGATGAAAAAGTTCATACAAGGATTATCAAAGAAGAGATCGACTCGTAGTACAGAAGCCTTGCGTGTCAGTTTGGATGATATTCACAACGTCCATACAAAGGGTAAATGGTGGCTAGTTGGTGCCTCATGGAAAGATAATTTGGTGGGCACAGAAAGTAAATACAAGACGACAAATGTGCCTGAAGATTTAAAGAAGGATCAATCAGTGCAAGAGGCTCTTTTAAAGCTTGCGAGAAAGCAGGGAATGAATACAGACATACGTAGAACTATATTTATAACAATTATGAGTGCAGAGGTTTGAACAAGCATAGGTTTTTATTAAAACAAGATAGACTAACGAAGCGAAATGGTGTAGGATTATTTAGATGCATTTGAGAAACTGATGAAGCTAGGCTTAAATGAGGTCCAACAAAGAGAAATCTGTCGTGTTATGCTTCAGTGCACAGGAAATGTAAGGGAATATGACTATGAATATCCTTTATCTAACGAATGACTATAGGAAAAAACATTTAATCCATACTACATGCTTGTTAGTAGAAGATTATGTGAAATAGACCATTCCTTCAAAGTGACCTTCCAATACTGTCTATGGGATTTCCTTAGAGAGTGTGGAGAAAGCGAAGTGGGTGGTCTAGAACGAAGTGCGAGTGAGAACTTTTCTGGAAGCAAAGAAGTCAGATTAAGCAAGATTGTGAACATGGCCAAGTTTTATGCTTCATTGATAACTGAAGGTGCTCTTACACTTGCTGTCTTGAAGAGTATCAACTTTATGAATTTACAAAAGAATGGTCGCATATTCCTGGAGTTACTCTTTGTAAATATATTATTACAATTACACGCTGGAGGAGCACAGGCCATTGCCAATGTATTTGGCAAGATACGAGACCAGCGAATACTTGCTCAGGGCTGTATATTCTTCATTGTAGGAACTGTTACTCACTGTAAACACTCTGGACTTGAAGAGGATGATATAGAAAAAGTACAGTGGGGTTGTAAAATAGCTAAAGAAGTATTAAATAAATGATCCAAAAGTACTTAGACATTATCTCAATTTAATATATAATTGTGACAACAAAATAAGTGGATATACGATTAAACACATGCTTTTTGGCCAACACTACATACACGAAAAAATTCACGACAGAGTGGCTAATGCGACGAGCACTACCTCGAGATGCTAATTATGATTTCATTTTATAACTTCACACTGTCAAAGTCTCTACCTAGCCAAAAGTTGTTCTGTGGGATATTCTTTAATGTAAAATGCACTTGAGTGACCTTGACAACATAAGATGAAAATAAAGTAATAACAACATTTCTTTTTTATCTATTTCTTCTTGAAAAGAAACATTAATCGAGATGGTGACTTTGTAAACTCATGTGTAGCCTGACGCTATACAATGAAGAGCTTTGTTGGAGGACATCACAGATACGTGGACGTCAGACCACGTATGTACTAAAATAACCATGACGTTTATTAATAAAACACCCAGTAAGACGTTATCAATTTTTTTTTCTTAATTATTTGACCTACATCTTCTCAAGAGAGACCGTAAAACAATGTAGAGACAAGAAAGGGACGAGGAAGGTGGGGAACAACCAATATTACTTACTCGTTTAATGTATACTTCATATATTCGTGTTTACAAAACATTTTCTGCTTCCTTCTTACTCAGTTTCTCCGTTTCTTTTCTTCCTTTCCCCCCCTCCCCTTTGATCTCAAAAAGGCTTTCAGATTCTATGTACCTTTTTTGATCTGGCCCGGGTGGGACGAAATTATATTGTTTCAATGCGCCCATTGTGGTCTTTTATTTTCTTTAATAAAATATTTGTTTAATCGTATATCCACTTATTTTGTTGTCACAATTATATATTAAATTGAAATAATGTCCAAGTGCTTCTGGATCATTTAAATACACGTTCTTTCTTCTTCTCTTTTCTTTTTCTTTCAAGTAAAATGAAGAAGTCATTGTTGGTCCTTTCTCTAATCATTGGATTATCTACTGCTTTTGATGTAAGTTGGCCCACTTTCTTTTTTTTCAATCCATTCTATAATCATTATTGATCTGTCAATTTCAAAGAATACCTGTAATAATAATGTTGTTGCCTGTAAGTAATAATTGTTATAAACCTCAAGGAAACCCAAATATCTCTTTCTCTTAGATTGGGGTCAAAATTCATTTGGTGCTGCCAATAGTCAGGATAAATCTGGTTGGCAAAAGCCATTAAGCTTCTATTGTGATGATGACTCTATAAATGTCTTTCCAATATCCTTTTTAACAACTTTCTTTGGTCCTGGAAACAGTCCTGAAATCAATCTTGCCAATGTAAGTTCACTCTTTTTTTTTAAAAAACATATAAACTAAAGATGAAATCAAGACATGTAACAGTGTTGATAACTCTACTTTTGCTGGAACTGCTTTGGCTGACTGCACAAGCATGGCTTCTGATATCAAGTATTGTCAATCAAAAGGCAAGCTGGTGACCCTCTCTTTGGGTGGTGCGACTGGTAGCGTTGGATTTCAATCAGAAGATCAAGCCAACGCATTTGCAGAAACCATTTGGAACGTCTTTTTGGGTGGTAGCTCATCCACTCGTCCCTTTGGTGATGCTATATTAGATGGGTAAGTTATGTCCCCATCTCTTTTAATAAGCAGAGATAGAGGGAGAGCAAGAAATGTTTACTATTTGTTTATATAGTATTGACCTTGATATCGAAGGAGGCGGATCAAATTGTAAGATTCTAGAAATGTAACAAAATTCTTGTTAAATTGACAACAAATTAGATTATGTGCCTTTTCTTCAAAAATTAAGTTCATACTTTGATGATTCAAAAAAGTATTACATTACTGCTGCTCCCCAATGTGTCTTTCCTGATGCTAATCTTCAAAATACCTTGAACGCTTTCCCATTTGACGCTGTTTATGTTCAATTCTGTAAAATAATAATAGTAATAATAATCAAAAGTTTGGTTATTAACTACAATTAACAGATAATAATCCATGTGGCCTTCAATACTTTGATAGCAACCAGTGGAACTTTGGTGTCTGGGACAACTGGGCTCGTAATTCCTCTCCTAATCCCAAGGTCAAGGTTTATATCGGCGCACCTGCTAGTCCATCTGCTGCTGGTAGTGGTTATGTCGGTCCTGATACTTTACTTAAAATTGCAGCGACAACAAAAGAATCATTTCCTAGCTTTGGTGGGGTCATGTTCTGGGGTAAGACTATAACAAATGGATTGATATATTTATAAAACCTCTCCTCTATATAAAGATGCATCACAAGCTTATGCTAATAATAACCTTGCTGCTACTATAAAAAATGGACTATCTAGTGGAAAAAGCTGTGGTCAATCGTTTGATCTTTCTGTATGTACTGCGCCTCCTTATGTTACTGGTACTAGTTACAGTCGAGGAAGCACGGTTAGTTACAAGTAAGTACTACACATAGAGAGAGAAAGCTTTTTTATTCTAATTGCTTACAATAACAAATAGTGGATATACTTGGATTGTAAGTTTTAAAAGGGATAGTGTTTCACTTTTTACCAAATAGTAACTGTTTATGACTTAGGCCAAATGGTATGCCTCGTCTCCTCCATCTTCAAATCCTTATTCTGATTGGGTTCCTATCAAGGCATGTATGCCAAATACAAGTGGAGCAGAAACATCTCAACCAAATATGATACCTGTTAGCAGTATATCCAAATCGGCTTCCAGCTCGATACAATCTATCACATCAAGTCGTTCTGTTATGGCACCCACAGCCTCATCATCAGCAACACTGTCGGTATCCAACACTGCCTCGCCTCCTGCAGCTACTGGTTCTCCATCGACACCTTCTACATGCTCTGGTGTACCCGAATGGTCACCCACTATTGCTTACACTGGTGGTAACATGGTTTACTACCAAGATGCTGTTTGGAAAGCAAAATGGTGGTCTCAAAACGATATTCCTGGTGGTGTCGCAGGTGTTTGGGAGAAGGTGGATGCTTGTGGCCAGTCAAGAACTTTATCAGCTCGATCTATTATTGAAGGTATAATCTAGCAATACAGGGTTTATAGAAACTTATATGGCTTTTTTTGTTTCCTAGCTGCTGCAAGAGTTCATTGCAAGCGTGATACTACCAAATGGAATCGTTTCAAGAAGTATAGTAAAGGAAATAGAGTTCTTTACAAGTAAGTAGAGGATATTTTTATTATCATCACTGTTTATTCATTGTATATTATCAGACGCTCGGTCTATGTTGCTTCTGATTCTAATGTTGTAAGTTATATATACAAGTTAGTATCGTCTTACCTAATTGTCTTTATATTTATTGTAGAATGAACAACCAGGATCTACTTCTTTCTTCTGGCAGAAGAACATTAACTGCGTATAAGCAAGTTTAAAATGGTTACATATTCACTTTGATACCATAATCGCTGTTGCTATTTAATTTATTGATTTTTAGACATATTTTTATACATTCATATCAATTTCGTATATAGAAAAAAAATAATAAAAAAAGAGAGGGGTAATTTATTGCATTTACAGTAAATGATTATGTGGTATCGGCTGTAGCAAATTATTATATGCTATGAATGTATCGATTCTAGTTTAAATTAAATGTGATGCTGTGTATATGATTATTGTTCAATTGTTCCAAACATATTATTGCTTGATTCTGCAGGCATAGCTTTACGTACACCAGCAAAGCCTCTTCTGTCACCCTTTCTCATCATGATCTTCCAATTTGCCTTTAAATTATTTAATACTCTCTCAATCTCTTCGTTGTGATCAGGAGCAGACGCTAAGAGAGACGTCATTTGTAGCATCTTGGCAGCTGTTGCAGCAGGATTTTGCGAAGAACCAAAGTCGGTAAACAACTTATTGAAGACATCTATAAACACAATGATTAGAAAAATACTGAGGAAGAATGCTTGTTACCTTCTAACCGCTTTGTCTGTAGCAAGATAACATTGTCTCTAAAGCTCCTCAATGCCATATTTCTCACATTCCATGCCTCAGCTTCGTCAGCAGATCGGTATATTATGTCTGTACGTAAAGGTAAAAATACAGCTTCAAAATAAGGTAAGGCATAAGTGAAGAAGAAGGACCACTGTTCGACCAGTCTATCCAACAGTTTTTCATCTGTCACACCAAACATTTTGGAATTCAATGTAAACATGCCATCTCTCAATAATGCTTCAATGTCATGATAAAACTGAGGTGAAATAGGATCGGATAAGCAGCGTCTATAGATGTATTAGAGCAAGAAGGAAAAAAAAAAAAAAAAAAACGACAAGGTTCAGTTACCTTAATAATTCATTCAAGTCTTCAATTGCTCCTTGTGGACCTTCGCCGTTAAACAAAGGTAAGACACGAACACAAAGTGTCTGCCAAGCGTCTTCTTGAGAACTAGTAAAGAGTCCACTGTTGCTATTGACATTGTTTACACTATTCAAATATATACTGGATTGCATCATGCTCATACTACTGAAGCTGTTCTGTCTACGATAGGGTCCTCCCGGAGCGGTAGGAGGTGCTGCCATAGGCTGAAATGATATACTTCCTCCTACAATTGTATTATTGCTCACTGCATTGGCAGGAGAGAAATAAAAGTTGGAGTTATTAGATGAAGAAGGTGCAATATCCTCTCCTCTTAGATGCATAGTTGACCTTTCGACATCACGAGCAATTGACTTTGCGTCCAGCGCATTTAAAGACTTGTGTATAGACGGTGATGTTATGGGTGATGTTGGTCTTTGAACAGATTGTGACATGGATCTATCAAGGCTTCCTGAGCTCGGCTGTTTACGAGCTCTAACATTGGTTCCAGGTTTTGATGTCTGACAGCTACCTCCACTGAATGGCGATTGTATAGTTGGTGTTTCTGGAGGAAAGCCAGTGTTTTGTGATGAACTGCTTTCCGCTTTATCCATAAAAAAGGATGAATTTGATGAAGGAGAAGAACATACACTTAGTTCTTCAAACGTAGCCTGTTGAGATGATGTAGGTAGAGACATTTTAAACAACAAAAAGAAAAAGAGAGAAAAAAGATATCCAAAAATGGAAATCAATTGTCTCTCTGTGTCTCTGTGTTTCTGTGTGTCTTGTGACTCAGTTTCATTTGGCTCTCCACCCCCAAGCAAAAAGGGAAGCTTTTCTTTCAGCATGTTTTCAATCTTTCGTCGAACGGCAGTAGAGGTAGCTGAGTCGAGTTTAAAAGGTAGACTGAAGCATACTGTTATTCTTGTAGTTATTTAATACCTTAAAGCTTTAAATATGGACGGCCTTAGAGGCTGGCAAAGAGAAATGCCCATGACAGCTCTCAATTCACAAAAAGATCTCACTCAATGGGTAGTTGGCAGCGATAAAGACATTGGCGGTTTCTCAGAAGCTCACTTGGAGATTACACCAGAAGGCACAGGGAGATTTCATGGAAACATTTCTTTGGATCTTCCTACTAATCCAGAAATTAAGCAAAGCGGATATGCTGCTATTCGTACAAAAGTAACAGTGATATCCAATTGATGATCCATTAGCCTTATTTTTTTATTTTTGTTTTTTTCTATTAGCAAAAAGAACAATCGTTATTTGGAATACCTTGTTGGGATACGACCTTATTTCGTTATTTAGCTCTGCGAGTGAAAGGAGATAAAAGAAAGTATTTTGTAAATATACAAACAGACGGTATTGTCAAGACAGATTTATTCCAACATCGATTGTTTTTACGTACACCAGGTCAATGGGAAACAGTGATGGTAAGCAAAAATATCTTTTAATAAACTCCACAAGTAATTCGTGATATAGATTCCCTTTAAAGACTTCATTTTAACAAATAATGGCATGATTCAAGAAGAACAAATTGAGATGTTTAGAGAAAAAGTCAGAACAGTTGGTATCTCTCTCATGGACCGTCAAGAAGGTCCTTTTAATATTGAAATTGATTGGATAAAAGCTATGAACACTGAATTCACAGAAGGTGATATGGACAGAGTACCAGACAAGGTTGAACAATTGTAAATAATAAATAAAATCACACTTTCTCCTCCACTTGTCAAGGACTTGTTTCTTTTCTGCGATGTTTTGGTAAATGATGTATAGCTCCCACAGTGAGACATAAAAATAAGATTATCATACTGAAAAGTAATTATTGACGTACACTCATACGATAGAGAGAGTATTTATGCTATCAGAGATAAAGGTAGTGATTAGTATAGAGCATTGGATAAGCGTATTGATACTTGCCTTCGTAGAGTATTACCATCATCAATGACTAACCTAGTTTCGTTTCTTTAAAAATAGGGAGGATGAATGCTTTGCAAAAGACTAAAAGTAGTTTAATGTACATATTAAACAAGATATTGTCGTGACGTATAATTATGCGTTTGTATGGCAGCAAAAAAGACATTTAATATCCTTTGACCAGCTATGGCTCCGCTTGTACAAGATGTTTAGATGCTTTAAACCCAAGGTTATAACACATGCTTGTGTTTTTCGTACACTTTTATAATTTTCAGAGACGATTAGAAAATAAATGAAGTTTACTTTATAAGAATGCAAAAGAATTATATTGAAAGATGCCTCCTTTGTTCTTGAGTAAAAGTTACATACGTAAACGTAAATCAACTGAATATGAAAGTAGTCATATTAAAGATTAAAGAACAAAAAGTTAAAGTGCGGGAGTAACAAAATGAAGTATTTATTAAAGTAAGCAATAGTTTGATTTCCAAAGGGAGAGTTTTGAATAAGCAGAGATTTTTGTTTTTGATAGCCAAGTTAAGAGAGCAAATAGAGACTTTTTTGCTTTGATAGCCAAGCAGAGAGATTTCTTCTTCTTTTTTTCTTTCCATAAGTCCAGATGGCCACGTTATCGCCAGTTTTCAAACCCAAGATGACTAGAACCATAGACTGCATGCCAGAAGACTACAAGGTGTAAACCCTCCATGAAAAAAAGTACTCAAGTCTCAAATCTCAAAAAGTCAATCTCAAAACCATACCACGGTAAATTCAACGAAAGAGGTGCTTCAACGTACAAAGAGCGCACTTCTAAGTACCTAGGACGAAGCGTTTCGAAAGGGGTGATGACCATGGAGACATCGGAATATTGAACCTTTGGAGCATCGCAACCGCCGAGCTCAGCAGTAGGGGGAAGGGAGGGCTTACGGGCCATTCATCAGCTGTAGAGGCAGAACCATAACAATAGGAGCATCTCGGAGCGATCCAGCATAGAGAAGCAGCGACCTGTAGTAGAGCTTGATAGAGTTTGGCAGATAGTGGCAAAGTAGATTGAATATGTTGTTACTCCAGAGCAGTATTCATTAGCAGCAGGCATTGATAGGCATGAGCAAAGTTCTTCAGAGACTTTCCGATGTTGATAAGCATGGGACAGACATTCACTAGCATTTTCAAGCACTGATGATCATTTGTAGGCATCGATAAGCACGAGCAGGCGTTCACTGGACTTTCCAGAAATTTGATAAGCATTTGATAAGTATTTGAGTATTTGTTTGATTATTTGAGTGTTTGATGAGTATTTGGTTGTTTGATTGTATTGATAAGCAGTAGCAAGCATTTTTTTTGAGCATTAGCGAGTAGCAGATGTTTCTTTAAGGAGAGGTCATTATGATAGAGTAAGATGCATTAGGAACCATGAAATAGAGTCAGCAAAAGTGTATTTTCTAAGTGATGACATTAGTTATATGTACTTTGAGATCACCCAGGCGCTGTTATACCTTTTCAACATAAAGAATAAAGAATAATAAAAGCATAGGAGTATTTTTAAAAAGGATAGAGAATGAAGAAAAAGGAAAAAAAGGGGAAAAGAGTGATGGTCTCTTTTATAGTCTTTTGTTTACGTGAATCATGTTATTTAGGCTGAAAATAAATGACTCATTCCTCCTTTCTCCAATAGTACATGAATATATAAATAACTCATTTTCTATCTTATCCATATTAGAGCATATCCGAGCATCCGAACGCCTCCTCCTCTTTTCGTTTGCATACTTTTTTCACAGCCCCTTCCCTTTCTGATACCGCTTGTTTTCATAAAGTTGACCTCATGCACACATACACACACATGTAATTTTTTTCATTTTGATTGCTGCACTTTTCTCATTTCCAATGCACGCTTTTCTATTTTTTCTGGTCGTTTCCTTTAAAAATGAATAAAAAAAGTAAGGTGAGAATTAAATGTACAAGGAAAAATGTTAATAGGGGACGGCATCCTTTAAAAATGCAGCTGATAGTAAACAAAAAAATAAGGCTTTTCTCAAAGAGCACTAGATTGCTGATTCTGTGGAACACACGCGATTGATTCCATTACAGTTGTTATTTGTCAAATCAAAAGAATTCAGACGTTATCATTTATTTGTTTATCACTATACCTTTTTAGTATCTGCTGATAGATAGCGCGTTTAAAATAGAGAAAGAGGGTTTTCTGTAATAATAATATATGGATCAATACTTATTATTTAAAGAAATGGAGGGATCTCATAAAAAATGTTAAAGGATATCATTATTATTTTTTATGGAGGACTTGTGTATCATATGATCCCTTTTTCTGATATTTTCCAAAAAAAAAAATAAATAACTCTGACCTTCATGTATTAAATCCTATTTATCAAGCATGAAACGTAGATGATTGAGTTGCTGACTTAGGAAAGCATTAGAATTTGTATTGTTTTTCTTTTTCTTTTTAGTGCACATGAAACAGATAAGGTGTTTATCCACTATCTCTTATTGTTATATCCCTATTCTTTTCCTTTTTGCTTGTGAAATGTAGACTATAATTGATGGCTACTGCTATTATAATAGATTTAATGATCATGCATTCATCTTTATAGTAAAGCAAAGACTTTTAAAAAAGCAAAAGTGAAATCTGCATAAACTATTTCAAATGGCACTCGAAACAGGATGGTTACTAAGATACAGTGCACCATTTCCAGAAAGAGATGTCGCGCTGACGTGTCGCTTTTTCATATAAAATTGTATTATAAAAATTGCAAAAAGACATCTTTAATTTCTGAAAAGACGGTATTTTCGGTTGAGTTTGGGACGCTTTAAAAATTGTTTGGGACTTGATAAAAATCGTTATTGGATTCAATAGAAATGTTGGCGGGGAGATTCAATAAAAATTTGTGTACAAAAATTAACGCTTGAAGGATTCCAGGCAATCAATGATTGCCCGGAAAACCGTGGATAGGATAAAAGGATGTCCATTGAAAATAAACATCTAGTGTGTACGCCAGATGCACCAAAAGGCGCAACCGACAATACTTTCATTAGAGAAAACAGAAAGTTTTTGAGGAGGAAACCGTAACCAGCAAGCTTAGCACAAGCAGAGATGTCACCAGACGCAAACAGACGATGTGCATTGACAGTCATGCTTGAACCTGACAGTCTAAAACCTTTCGATTGCAAAACTTCTAATTCTTGCTTAATTGGCTTGATAAACGAAAAAAATCTCTTGGAAACTTTGGACCAGGAGCGATACATACTTGCAACATGTACTTATTTTCAGTACGGATTATCTTGGGTAAGTTCAAAATAACTAAGTGGAAGATGGTCATCGTGTGCTTTTCATTTCTAAAAACTTGGAATACATCACTATAAAGACTAGGATAGAGGACCAACCTGTCTTTTCTGTTGCTGTAAAACTTGAGAAGAGTTTCACCAAGGATACCATCAAAAGAGTCATAGAGAACATCTTGATCCTTCTCATACTTCTCGGATGACTTCACAAGTTCTAGTGTTTGGCCATTGCTGACAAGCAGCCCTAGCTGCTCATTTAAAGAAAGATACTTCATCTTTCTCGCGCTTGCTTTGTTCTCACCGCACTCGCCACATCTGTCGCCACCATCATCATCTCCAAATAATTCACAGCCATTTTTACACACATCGTGCTCTCTTGCTTTGACCGGAAATTTCTTGATAAGCCGACCTCTTGACTTAAAATGAGAGTACAAAAGAGGCACCTTTGGAGAGTATTTCTTGATATAGTTATTCACCATACCAATTATACTATCAAAAGCCTCCCTTGAAATGCCCTTCTTTTTTGCATACTGAAGTATGTTGAGGCTAGCATCTAAGGCAGAACCATCGGTTACGGGGTTGCTTAACTTCACTTCTACAGATCCATCAACACTCTCATCTTGAGAGGATTGAGTCTCAAAAGCTTCTTCATGAGCATTATACTCATACCAACCCAAGTCGCTGACCATTTCCTCAAACTTTTCTGTCTCATTTTCAGGTATTTCAGTTTCAGGCGTACTGTCAATAGACATGGCATCTATGTCGTCATCATCCATGACACTATCAACCTACATAATTGAAAAGCATTTTAGAATTAAGTAAAATCAGCCCATAGTCAGTTTAAACCTGCCTCCATAGTTGTACCAGAGTGTCCATAACCAGGACATTCATGCAACCGGTGAATATTTTTAGAAACTTTACGTTTTCCGTCGTTAATTGTTTTGTTGCAATAGACACAAAAGAATTTATAGTGTCTACTGCTCATATTATCTTAATAAAAATAAATGCTGTGAGCTTTCAGTTTGCCCCTTCTCTTTTATGATACAAAAGTTTTAAAACACGGTCATCCCTTTGAAGTTTGTGTAGAAACCTGTAAATAAAAAGAAAGTGGAATATAGTAATGAAATAAAAAAATAGCAGTTTTATGATCGTTAATAGTTATTTCGTTGAAGTGGGAATAAACGCTTTCGTTTTTGAGATAAAGAAAGTATTTGGTTAAAGCTTGATATGTCAATGGTTGGGCGATGTCAGTCAAGATTGCGCACGTGGGCTGACGGAATGCAAAGTCTCTCAAATGATGAGTAACAAAAGAGGAGCATCCATCACCAATTTCGTCAAATCTTGCAGGTTGTTTGGGACTTGGACTTTACCAAGTGCGAGAAACATGTATACGCCACTTGCCGGCAACAACAAGATATAGAAATAAATTATTCGACAAATCGCTTGAATTCCAAGTACAGCTTCCATGTTGTGAGTACCCAATACATCTTTACAGAATGTTGCCACCCATAAAATATCTTTGCATAGAAGGAAATGGTTGCTGTTGTATGCTGCCGAATTAGCCTTTCCGAGCCCATGGTTGGTTGAAAATCGACTGCCGTAGAAACTGGTGATGCAAATGTCAGGTCGGTTTTTGGTCGCCAAACCATCGTTTTTTCTGGCTGTTGTATTCAACTTTGTTACTGTAAAAAGGCTATTAGGTCGATGTCTTGCGAGTTAGATTCTTTAAAAAGAAGAGCTGAATATTATTAAATTAAGTTTGTGAGAGTTTTATAGGGAATATTAATGTTGTCAGTATGATAAATGAGGTCAATATAATTATTTATGCTTATGTTATTATTGTTATACTAGTAGCTACTATAGTTATTATTATTATAAGTTATTCTTATCAGATGTGATAGAGGAATATAAAGTAGAATGTATGCTTTACTTTATTATACTCGAGTTATTATAATGATTATCTCATCAAACACGTCACTGGCCTCCAAAGTGATTTCATTCGTCCATCGTAAGCACATGCCGTGGTCAGGATCATAAAAAGACTGCATAAAAATGGATCAATATATCGAGATCCAAGTTCAGATTCGTTGATATCATTACTAATTGGGTTGTGAGGCAATTTCCCCATTAATTGGATGATGGACTTGGCGAACCTGGTTTCTTGTGATGGGAGATCAAGATCAATAAGCTGCATGATACCTTTATTGCGACTGATGATTTTTGTTGAAACATCTTGAATGATATTGAGGACCTTGGTGATTGTGTCCATGGGAAATCGAGGCTTTTCGATTCCATATGTGCCTTCAATAGTCTGGATAATTGTAGCATACACGGTTTGATTAAAAAATGTAGATATATCATTATAATTATGCTGATCCATTGATAAAAAGAGAATTGAGTGTACTGTCATGGCGGAATGCATGCTGTCTTCAAGAGCTAATTTCCATTTATTGTTGAGAATCGATCGTTGAAAATTGAAAAGGGCAATATTCACATTGAGAGACTGTACCATAAAACGATTTTGAGGATCTGGAGGTGAAAAATAAATGCAAGTCGAATTCAAGGGCTCGTTTTCGATGGAATCGTTGCAACTAGCACGTCTCTTGTTTTGTTCTGCACTTTGTTCTGGTTGCTCTGTTGTTGGTACACCATCATTGCTGGTGATCTGACATTGTTGTTGTTGATGATGTGTTGCTGATATTGTCTCTGAATGGTCTGAATAATAATAATTTTTCAGTTCGTGCATCATTTCATAATGTTGGACACAAACAGGACAGCCAAACTACTCTTCGATAGAATCGTGTGCAGCAGATGTCTTTGTTATAGAATGAAGAATATGATTTTCATATTAGGGAAAGACAGAGACTGCACGTAGTCAATAAGGAACATAAGGTGATACGTAAGCATTATTATAATAAGAATAACCAATTAGAGTCATGCAGTAATCATCTAAATCATTGTCGTAAGCCAGGCACCGCAGCTTTAACCATAACCGTAACAGAACGAATCAGATCGTACCTGGATTTAGCCCACACCAAAAACGTATAAATAGAGCCTTCTTTTTCATTGTATTTTGGGATTGTCTCAATTCTAAGAAATAAAGGAATACCAACAAATACTTGTTTATCTCTGTCTTTTGTCTTTCTGTTTTTAAATCAACCTCAGGTTATCTCAGTCTTTATGTAGGTAAAACTGTGGTTGTTGTGTCGTTGAGCTTTGCCATCGAGTTTAAACAATGAAAGAGGGAAAAAAAGGCAAAAAATTAACACGCATAACACACATCACACACCACAAACAGTCTTTTCAGAAAGTAAAGTCGCACTTTTGTAATTTTTATAACACAATTTATACAAAAAGCGACAAGCCAGTGCGACATCCCTTTTTGGAAATAGTATCCTTTGAACAAGCCGGGCAAGATTTTTTGGTCTGTGGACTCCGCGCCTATAGGCCATTTAAATCTATTTTTTTGGTTAATCCACGGCTAGTCCTCTTTTCTGTTGCAAATGCCCATTAGTCAATTAAAAATAAAAACGAACGTTGTTAAACGGTAAAAAGAGAGTTTGATAATAATAAACAGTTGTATAACCTCATTTTTGTCTCAGTATTCATAAAGAATATCTCAGTTATGAGAAGGAAGCTGAACACCAACAAAAGCGTATTGACAAGCTCATTGCTGAAGGTGCAGATGAGGCCGACGTAAGAAAACAGGTAAATAGAGTATAGAATTAATAAATAAGCATATTAAACATGTATAAAAATAGAAAGAAGTTCTTGATGAAACATTTCAAATGATTCCAGACGTCAAAAAGAGACTCGCAACAGCTTATCAAGACTTGCAAAATCAAATTGTCAGTAACCTTGAATGTAGTATTTGATGGAAGAGTAACTAATTCGTTATTATTTAGGAAAATGGTGAAAATACAGATCTTGATGAGTTACAAGAAGCTCAAAGCATCCTTTCCGAGATATCCACAGAAGTTTAAATCGCATACCATTTGGAGGTCTTATTTTACTAAATAAACCTTTACATCTGATTATATATACACAAAACCCTATTTATTCTCCTGTTGTATCCATTGCATCTACAGTTTCCACAGTCGGTTCTTGTTCCGTAACCATGTTTACTTTTTCTTCTGCCGTCAAAGCTTCGACAACAGGACCAGTAGACTAGATGTAGATGATATATCAGTCAATAATCCCAAGATGACCCTCTCTTTTATTATCTTTACCTCAACAAAATCATCCAGTAGTTTATCAAACTGATCCACTTTTCTTTGCACCTTGATATTCTCTTTTATCAGCTGTACCTTTCTTTGTTCAAGTGCCTCTTTTTGTTCTTTTAGCCTAACGTCGTCTTAATAAAGGAAAACAATGTAGATCTTTTTACTTACTCTGCTCGCACAACGAGTTCATATTTTAATCGATTGATCATCAATTGGTGAGGATTATCTGAATCAATGAGATATTCTGGTCCTGCTTTTGACTGAAACTCTTCTATTGGTATAAGTTCAACATCCTGGTATACAGATCTTTATAAAATAAAATTATAAATTATACTTTATATAAAACTAATTGGCTTACCTAAATTCACGACATTGAACGATTTCTTCAAGAATATGTCTCTTTTCATACATGACGTCTTGTAATTCAACTTGCTTTTTATCCATATGATCTTTAGCGTCTGATGTTGATTGTTTACTGTCCCGCATAGAAATGTATGAATTGGCTTGAAGATCTTTCAGTCTGTCAAGGCAATTTTGGATTTGCTCGTACTCGTCAGCATCATAATCACCTAGAGTACCCTACTCAATGTGAGTCTAAACTTCTTTATATAGAAAACTAGTTACATCTATCTTCTTTTGCATATAATTTGTCAAGATGGTCTCAAGTTCTTTTGATGCAATTTCAATTGAATCTATTGTAGGCATTTTGTTAAAGACCAAGAAAAAAAAAAGGAAATTGTTATTTCCGCCCTCAAATGAGTGTTCTTAATTTATTTTATTTGCTTTTATGCACACAAATACGATTTTTTAGTCTCGTACGTGTGAAAGTTCAACAGCAAAACCAACGGCAACCTTGGCAAATTCCTTCATGTGGTCAAATGAGAGGTTTTCAATAACATCTCTTGTTGTATGAATATAAGGATTTGAATTGTCAAATTCACTTTCAATAGTGAAAGCAGAAGGGAATCCAAGTTTGCGCCAAGAAGCGTGATCTAGAGTGGTATTGAGTAACACTGAACAATTGATTTTAATAGATCTTACCACTGCACGCATAGCCACATTCTGTCAAACTGTAAGGGATTGCAGCATAGGTATCAACCAAAGCTTTTAAGAAATCAGTCAGCTATAAACAATTAGTAACAAAGATATACACTTTAAAGTATAGTTACTTTTTCATCCACATGGTCCGTAACGATGCCAATGACTTCCTTATCCTTATTTTTGCCAATGAATCCTGTCATGTCATTCTGTAGCATAGCAACAACTCTCTTTCCATCTTGGTAATACTTGTCGGCTACATCTTGACTGCCCAGCAAACCAGCTTCTTCACCACTATACCAATGGAATTCAACAGGTCTTTCGGGCTTGAAGCCATTGTGAACAAGACTGCGGAATGCTTCCAAGATAGTAACAGTGCCACTGCCATCATCCTAAGGAATGATATGTCATTATCTTGACTTTCTTTTTTATATGTAACTTACATCAGCACCGGGTGAACGACCGAAGGAAGGAAGCCACATGTTGACAGAGTCTTGATGAGCGCCAACAATGACAACTTCATTTTCAAGGTCCTTGCTGGAGCCTTCGAATCGAGCAATAATGGAGAATTGGTCCCACTAGTTTATGTTTAGCAATGGTTCGTGTAACAAAGATAAGTCTTACGGAGTGTTTAAATTCCTTGACGGACACATGATCATTGCCTGATGCAATATCTCTAATTTGTTGTATCAACCAGCGGCATGACTCAGCGCCGTATTTGGACTTGTAGTATCTGTTTCGGAAACTGGTAAAGTGTGTCAACACGGTTTCCATAGTATCAGTTGTCAAATTGCCAATGAAAGGTTCAGCCTCTTGTTGGTAGATAGCCTTGGTAGGGATGGCTATATGCGAAATTAGTTTTCTATCCAAAACTTTTGTATATATAAGCATACCGGGTATCTCAGCAGCAAAAGAGGTAACTGGGGTGTTAGGATGGTCTGTGATATCCATAAACTTGATGCCAGCACGAAGTAAAGCTGACTTATCACTTTCGGTCATCCATTTAGGAGGAACGTCATCACTATTGTCAAATATGAGCAATGCTTCACACAGATGAAATAATAAGTTACTACCTATATTGTATCAATCTGCGCTGAGGTTCAGGAACGTCAAAGATTCTAATTTGGTCAATCAAGGGGCTTGCATTTACAAGAGCAGCAAGAGCAGAGAGAGATAAGAAGGATAAAGATATGAGTTTCATGTTTGTTTTTATGAAAAAAAAAGAAAAGAGTAATGTGAAAAGACGCAGGAAAAAGATTGTCTGTGAAAAAAATGTCGCCATTTCAAAATATCGTATAATCGCTTTAGATACTTTTTGCCTTAATTGGAAAATGTATCCAAACTATGCTAAAGTCGAAGCAACCACAGGCAGAGCCTTCTCCTGCTAAGGCTGAAATAACTCGCCTCCAACAATAAAGCATTTCTCTCGATGGGTGTTTAACTAAATCTTCTCCTGTCACTGAATTGGCCGGCTCCAGTCCCTCCGCTGTTACCCGTCCACATGAGTCACCTGGTAGTATCGACTCTCTTGGAAACAACTTTCCCTTCCAGACCCTAAGCTTCCTTCGCCAGTCAAGATTGTAAGTTCTAATACCATGAAACCTCTTTCAAGCCATGCTGCCGCTCTTCATACATTTTGCCCTTTCTCTTCAAATCAAGGCTTCAAACACCTTTATGTTCCTGTCCAGCGATGCATCCCAATCAGCCAACTACTGCGCCTGCATACCAACAGCAGTCATGTCCTCAACATGTATCATTTGGGCCACTACCTTATTATCTTACTTATTTGCAATGACTGTGTGTCGGAGCTCCATTCACAGTTATCCGTACAGTCATTTCAAAAAGTAAAATCGCTGATTTTGGTTAGCATGATATTTTCATTGATGGTTCAATTGAGCGCTAGAATATAAAACAAATAAACGTCGTTCAAATCGTTCAATCCGTTTGGAGGTAAACAGTAGCGAAAAAACCCCTTATGGACACAGGGGCAAAAAATGTAAAGGAAATTAATGGGTAGGGTTATCGATGAAAAGTTAAATGAATTGTTTTAACCATACAAGAAGTTTTTGACCGTGGGGATGCTTAGTAGGTATCAATTTGTTATGATGTAGCTGATCTAACTTTTATAGTAGGGAGCATATAATCGGTCATCGCTGAGACCAGGTGAGGGCTAGGTTTGGGAGAACCGAGGAACGTAAAGGAAACATATTCAGAAGGAATGACAATGAATCGCGTATAGTATCAGATACGAATAGACGTAGGTGCATATCAAGGCAACTAACAGCGTGTTTCTTAGAGAGAAGTTGCGTTGGGTGCTTGGGACATGGTCAAGGCTTACCACCAGGAAACCAGCCTAGTCTCCAGAGTATACAGCGACTGCGCTCTGACCTAGACATGGGCAATCAGAGTATAGGATCCAGAGACATTGATCAATGGCAGCTAGAAAATGGTTTGGAGTCTCGATATCATTGGCAGATCTCTAGATTCTGTTGCAAAAAGCGTCGTTTAGCAGCCCTGAGCGAGCGAGTATCAAGTTCCTCAGTAGTAGATGGCACCGTTTTCCAAACGATGTATGAAAGAGAGCGCACCACTGGCTTTCTCTGGTATTGCGGATATAAGGCAACAGACAAGCAAGTAGTGTATCTTCTGGCAAATATAAGAACTGAAAGAGGAACTGTGCCTGTAGCATACTGAGTCGTTCAGACACGAAGGGCAACTTGGACATGTGGAGCATAACCTTAGTGGACGCTTTGCCTCGAGCACCGTAGATTTTCTTGATGCAATTATTCTGGGATTCCTCTAGAGCGTAAAGTTGAGAAACCGTGAAGCGATTGATTGCTAGGTCGTACTCAAGCTGACGCCGAACGATGTGAGCGTAAAACATGGTGCAAAGAAGCTTGGAGAAACCAAAAGAATTCACATCAACAGACGACAGCATGTCCATCGTTGCAAGAGCCTTACGGGTATTACGTTGAATTAATTCCTCTGAATCGAGATGCCCACCCGGTTTGAAGGGGACGCCAAGGTATGCAAAAGGTATTCCTCTTGGTAATGGCTAACCGTAAAGGGTATATGTAATTGGATCTGTACTATTGTCCAAAATTACGCATTTAGATGGGTTCCATTTGTATCCCATTTGGAGACTACGATTTTCGCATTGTCGCAGTAGATCAACCATATTTGAGCGTTCAGCGATGAGAACTACATCGTCAGTATAAAGTAGGTAATTCAGGGACGGTATCATTTCCAGCGGCGACGAGCTAGATGGAAGAGCTTGGGGACGCAGTTGAGCTGGTAGCTGGTTGATATATACCGAGTAGAGATACGGTGAGAGTATGGAGCCCTGTAAAACGCCTGTTTTTGGACGAAATTGACGAGAAGTAACATTAGAAAGTAGAACTTCGATTTGGACCTCATCGAAAAGATTACGTAGTTGGCCCAGTAAAGGAGGTGAGTTATATTGACTGAGGGTTTCCCAAACAAAGCTGCGGTTAACCGTGTTATAGGAGGATTTTATATCCAGGAAGGTTAAGACCGGAGTAATGTGGAACTGTGAACGCAATATTTGACAGGTCTCAGAAAGGCATAAAGCTTGGTCCAAAGCACTGCGAGATTCACGAAATCCCCTTTGCGCAATATCCAGTGGTGGCCCTTCGCTTGTTAACATAGATTGTATACAGCATTCCAGGATTTTTCTAAAAATTGTGGTTAAGCTGATTGGACTATAGTTACCTGGATCTAATGGAGAGCCTTTCTTATGGATTGGGACGCCTTGTGCGGTACGCCAAAGTAGAGGGACATAGGACCATGCCCAATACATTTAAAACAGGATGAGAAGGACCGGTGTAAGTAAATGTTGAATAGGTTTTATCATTTCAATACGTAAATGATCTACACCTGGGGCCGTTTTGGCAGGCAAATGGTTTATAGTACCTTGAATGAGAAGATATCTTATCTTGAATCAAAAAAATCATCATTGTCAGACGTACAAAATGCTCAAAATTTTGGAACAGGTGTTGGATTTTATCAATGATTGGAGTGAAAATGACTCTGAAACAACTAGTTATTGTCGATTTGAAAGCATCATGGACCATCTTTTTCGAGGATCAGGTATACGCTTGGCAGAGTAGGTTTTTCTTTACAATGAAAAAAAAAATTTTTTTTTGCTTCTAACCTCTCCCATTTCTTTCTTTCTCTCCTTTTATTTTTTTTTCTGTAGTAGTGAGACGGCAAGCCAAGTTACAAAACAGAAACAGAAGTATAATGATATATTTTATGGTCCATCAGTCGAATCAGCAAACATCCATGGCCGTAAAATAGATCTTTTAATTAAATATGGAGATGACAATGTGGAGATATCCTCCAATGAATTCAAGAAGCGCACAGTCACGCCAAACTTGGCTAGCTGCCAACAATACAAGAATTTGCGCGTGAATGCAGCGATCTTGGATTCATTGCAACAACAAAGTCCAAGGAAAACGATTGATGGAACGGTGGCTATGGACTGGGTTGGGCATATCGGTCATATATATTAATGATGCTTATTACGCGGAAAAGATTGACATTGTCATCATACCAGAATCTACTGCGGATTTGGCTCAATTTGAAACGACTTTGGATCTTCTCTTCTGTTATTTTCATTTTATCGTCAGCAGAGGTCAAGAAGCTCAGGCTTCATTGAATCAGCGAAAAAATCTGGATCGACTGTGTTTCCTTTATGATACCACCGATTCATCATTGGGACCATCTAATCAGCATGACATATTTTTTACTCCAAAAACTGAACATGTTCTCAAAAAACCAAAAAATTAACAAAGAAAGTCGATAATTTACCTGCATCATGGTTTACTCTACCAATAGACCCTTACTAGATAAAGCTGTCATCATCGGGAGGCATAAAGCGGATTTTTTTTTTTTTTGATGTGGATGGCGCATAATCTTCAGAGACCGTTCTTTTGAGAGCTGATGTAGCAACCCTTGATGGCCGACCAAGTGTTTGACGATGCTGATCCATTATATGACGAAAATTCAGCACGGTAGCCAAATCTCTGTTCCAGAGTCGAGGGAAGAGCTGCAAACACTGGTGATTTGTACATCTAGCAAATAGGTTATTAAAAACGGGAGTTTTTCATTGCAAATTTACTGTAACAGCCCGTGGCATTCGACTACTGGATTTTTTGCACGTCTGAAATGTCTAGGGCTCTGTACTTTAAAAAAGTTTCTAATTGACCATCTTTGCAGGTGGCACAAATTGACGAAGTTCTGAACTCGTCAATCAAATAGACTTGCAATCCTTCTTCCTTCAACATTCGGCGCATGCCTTTGCCACGAATAGGTTCATGGAACTTTGTGTGTTTTGCCCCCCCCCCAGTTACCCATGACAAGAATTGAATCTTCACCAAACTTTGCTTTCTAACTTTTACCAAGTCGTCTGTCAGATTGTTTTCTGTTGATAATAGATGATAGTTTCATTTTTCTGAAGGGAAGAAGATTACCATCCACTTGCATGTTTTCATTCGAATAGTATATTCAAAGAGCCTCATTTGTTCTTGATTTAGCTCTTAGTAATTGTATTGTATTCAGCTTTAATGTTATTGAAAAAAAGGCTATTAAGAAGAGCTGAATATTACTAAATTAAGTTTGTGCGAGAGTTTACTTGGATAGAGAATCTATGGCTGCTATTTTTATAATGTAGTCAGTGTGATTATTTATCAATGTTGTCAGTATTCTTATTCTCATAAGATATAACAGAGGAATGTAAAGTAGAATTCATGCTCTACTGTAAGATTATACTCGAGTTATTATAATGATTTATATCAAATACATCAAGGAACTAAGTTAAAAGAGTGTATATGCTGTTTTGAGAGCCTTTGTTACTATTAAGGTAGTCGATATACCACTTCTCGGTTTAGAAAAGGTAACACTGCACCACTGTAATTGTACCAAAGGATTAATTAAGTAAAGATCATCGTTTTTCAAGTAGATTAATTGCTATAGGGTAAGCTCTGCCTATCCACAGATCGACAGTACTCGATAAAGAAACAGGTAGAAAAGAGAAGTTGATAGCACAACTTGGTCATGTGTATCATTGGTATTTTAAAGTTTCCTTGCCTTATATTCAAGATTAAGTGGTCAATATTCCTTCGACTATTTTGGAAGATCACATCTACAGAAAAATTGAGTCATATTGTAGAGGTCGGATAAAAAACATTGCTCAATGCTGGGAGCTCCTGGATTTGGGGTACTCCAACCAACCAATCACAGTTTCAAACGGGAAATAAACTGGGAAACCTTGTGTTCCCATTGTGTTCGTGATGAGGCTTGGCGGCCATAACATGACGATCTTTCAAGACAGAATAACAAGAAGTTGACAATGGGCTTAGTAAGTAGTAAGCAATTAGGACAGTAATGGCATGGGAATGGGATCGCTCTGGGTCTTTGTTAGCGGAATTGTCATATTTAGGGTCATGTAAAGTGTGAGCATCACCGCGTGTTCACGTTGTTTCTTTTATTGTACTTGTGTTTCATGTCAACAGAACTGCAGATTAATTGAGCTATCAAAACTACGATCAGCATTCTGAATGATCATAGCATAGCTGTATTAATCATCCATTCATTTCTCAACTCGGCCAAATAGTGCTTTGGCATGTGAACGAGACTATTCGATATTGTCAAAAAGGTCATGTAGCGACTTCTAGTGCTACGTGCGTGCCTGTGTCGCTGCAACCTCTTTAAAGTATCAGCACTCTTCCCATGGCAAAAAAGCGCCTAGTCTTTTGTAGTTAGGATTACAGAAAACTTAAACTCTACAGTTATTTAAAAGGTTAAATGAGACATTCAATTTATAGATTTGGTTTCAGTCTATTCCATACTTGCTACATTGGACCTTGGTTACCCTTTTGGTTCACAATTTACATTTCTCAAGTGTGACAATGAGAAAATGACAGTGATTTTTTTTTACGTGATGGACCAGAACAATAGGTGTGCTAATTGAATAAAAACAAAAAAGGCCGCCATTTAATAGGAACTCATGACCATCATGGAAGGTTGTTCATGTCATCTTTCCTTAAATATCAACTAGATTGCATACAAACTACACAAGCCAAGAGTAATAACATTGGTGAAGTTTTATTTATTGATTATTTTCATTACTTGGAGCAACTGTAGTCTCTTGAGGTTCGGATGTGGTGACTTGATCATGATGTTCTTTTTCAATCACAGTTTGAGGAGCAGGGTCATCTGTCGTGAGCTTTTCATGTTTACGCTCTTGATGATGCATTCTTGCTTCTTCTTCAGTCTGATCACAGCTGGTTAACTTGCGTTTTCTGCTACCAGGTACAATCAATGGCTGCTGCTGCTCTTGTTGTTGTTGCCCGTCTCTTATAGGATAGAGATAATAATAGTCATCCACAATTCGCTCTAGAGAAGAATCCCAGACAGGCACATCAAATATCTCTTTAAAGCGTGTACGGACAGGGTTCGTTTTCATTGTTTAATAAAAAAGGGGGAGAATAAGTCTCCTAAGATATGCAAATCATTCTATACGATACATTCCTACAATTTTGTCTGGAAACGTAATCGAGGGCGCAAATGAAGATCCTCTGATGAGTATGCATCATGAGGCATAGTTTTGTAGCACAGAAAGATAAATTAGATGGTCATTAACCAATAGCCTGGGCAAGACTATTTCTTTGTACCATTGGCTTGATTTGGTAATGCATAAGGTGAGAAAAATATAACGTATGAAATCGCCACTTTTATCACATTACCTTCTTTTACCTCGTTTTTCTCACTCCACTTTTTCACCTTTTTCTTTTTCGTTTTATGGCCGAACAAGATTTCTTTGATGCTGGAATCAATACCTCATTCACATTTCAATATTCCATTGCCAACATGACAACCATACCGACTACTACAGGCAACAACTTTCAAGTACAGAGAAAGGTAATTAGGAAACGACATACGAAAATAATATAGCTCACCCATCCTAGTTCGATCCATCCATTCATCGATCGTATTATCTTCCACCAATCAACAATGGCTATGCGCTACAGCAAAGAGACTTTGATCAACAACAATGGAAAAATAACAACGTTTCACAAGTAGATTCAGCATTAACATGAATATAAACATATATTTACCTTATTTCTATCTAGACACCTCAGCATATCGTTTCCCCTGAAGCCATCAGAGAGGCTCAAAAGGAAGAATCAGAGGAACCTGATAGACCCTTTTCAAAATTCACTTCCTTCCTTGCACTAAAACAGCGCAGGGTATCTCCTGAACCCAAATATATTTCATCCCCATCCTCGATTAAAGTCAATAGCGATGAGATTAGGATTGAAGAAGAATTGATACCTTATAGTAGTGAAGAAGACGATATAAAAAAGCTCCCTAATTTGTTCAATAATGACCTAAGATCTAAACTACTAGAGACATCATCCAGGATGACAGTAGCTGAAATAAGTAAAGATGTAGTAGATGGTTGGTGGAAAACGATACCTGATGTAAGAATATCTTGATTCACTTCATTCTTTGTTTATCCTCTATATATACAATATATGCATTTCATAGGACGAACGACAGTACTATATTAAGCAAGCTACCATGTTCAAAGAGGGACAAAAATATCCTGATCTTGCTTACTCTCGGAAGTCTAAGCCTGAAAAAAGACAGTTAGTGGATCCTATTCTATCCCAGGAACGTTCTCAACAGACAACGCCAGTCATCAGTGGACCGTCCAAGAAGAGATCAAGAAAGTCTAACTTACCTGAAGGCCAGAAGGACCCTAGGGGACGTAAGAAGAAGAGGCATAGACATCCATTTGCACCAAAGCATCCTATGTCGGCTTACCTTTACTATCTTGCTGATGTTTATCCCAAAGTATCGCAGAATTTCCCTGGATCTACTGTGGGGCCTATCAGTAAATCGATATCGGCCACTTGGCATGCCATGACTGCGGAAGAAAGATTACCATGGAAACAAAAGGCAGAGTCAGATAAAGCAAGATATGCTAGAGAAATGGAGGTTTATATGGCAAAAAATAAACTACAAGAACAACAACAGCAACAACAAGCGTCATTAAATCATTCTATTGTACAGTAAAATAAACTTTATATCCCCTTTTTCTCTCGTCTTAGTGCATATAGAAATGCATTGAGCAAAAAATCCATTTTATAATCGGCTTGCATTCGAACCTAATGCAACATGGATTCTTTTTATTTTAGCCATGACTTAGAGGCAGGATGATTAATTCGAGTAAGTCGCTGATCCATCTTTCTCTAACATTAATCCATTCTTCATCCATGACGAGTGTATGTCTTTCCAAGTCGACTAATGCACCTGCTAAATGCCTCTCTGACCGTGCACTGCTTACTAATGTTAGCCATGTCTCTCTTTCTTTGATCCATGCTTCCGACACAGCTGTCCAAAGTAAGGCCATCTCCAGTTGAACGAGTTGAAAGGCTACTTGATCAATACTATCTGGCTCTCTAGCCAACCATGCCTGTCTTTTGGATAACCACTTGGGTGATTTATGTCTGTTGTTAATATGTGATTCATACAGTCTGATCTTGCTGTTGAGTAATTTAATGCTGCTCAGGACTGAAGTTTCGTATGAAGGTGGCGCTTCATGAGATGTAGATGGTATAGAAAAGGCTGGTGGAGGACTATCGGATCGAATGATCTCATCCTCAGTTGTTGGATTATCGTTATGTTCTTCTTCTTCATTATCTTCCTCAATATCTGCATCACCATGTTGTTGTATGTCGATTAATTGCTGGTGATTATCTTCTGTATGATCACTCTGAAGAGAATCATTGTTAAAACTATGCTGGCTACTCCTATTTCCATTACTGTCATTGTTATTATTATTATTATTATTATTACTGCTGCTACTGGTACTACTGCTACTGTCGCTACTGATAGCATTGCTCATGGTCATACTGTTTAGGCTTTCTTGATGTTGCTGAAGTAGTATTTTATCAAGTTTTTCTAGTAATTGGTCCATCTTGATTTGCATTTCAATAGTTGTTTGCATAAGGGTATTAGTTGAATCATACTCGGGTACATGAATTTCCCAAATGTTTTCGATTGTTGAATCAGACACCAAGACTCTCTTGGGTATTAGTTCCTGTAGATTGACATCAAGTTGAAATGGAATAAGTTTTGAACAAGACAAGAGAGCGGTTGCTTTTGGAAATATATCTTGAATATCACTAAAGAGGACGACTTTATCTTGATTTATCTTTCTGATGGGTATTTGGTAAAGTATATTTTTATATTCTACAAGTTTATATAATGTCTCTTCCATTTTAAATATAGTAAAAAGAGAAGAAAAAAAGGATTATTAACATGACTTGTTGTTTACAAATTATTTGATAATTTCAGACAACAAATGAGACAGCAATACCAACTTTTTCAGCTACGTGCTATAAGTGTTGACCACATTTATCTTTTGTCAAAAAGATAGAATTTATTGCCTTTAAATATAAAGAAAGGATTGATAATCAACTAAAATGTAATTGTTATTGATATTTTATTGTGTGCGAATAATTTACAAACAAAAATTCGTGATCTAGGATGGTTGCTCATATAATACATCACCATGTTTATCTATAGCCTTTTTAAAGTATTTTGGAGGAATGGTTCCATCAATACCATCTGATAGAATAACATCATTTCTAGACTTGTAGAATTTGATTCCATCTAAAAGTATGTTAATAAACTCTCTCTTTTTATTATTATTATTATTATTATTATTATTATTATTACCTTTCATTGCTTTATCAGCATCAATAAAAATATATACTTCGCTTGACTTTCTTACACCACTTTTGACGTTAGGATCATTTGGTAATCCAATAGCAAAATGAATATGTATTCTATTCATTTTAGATAACCCATCATTTTTTATTGATTCCCATGCTTTCATTGTTGTGCCATGGATAACAGGCGTAGTCACCTTGTCTAGTTTTTCTAATAACTCATCTGTATTGATCACGGGAATTGAATGACCTTGAGTGGCTCGAATATAATATACATTATCCTCTTCCTTCAACTCAAATCTCTTTTTATCATTATGATCAACCACATATTGAATATCAGGATAGGTCACGCCTTTGAATCGACGTAGTTTTAGCTATCATCCAGATAATTAATCATCGTCATCACCTTCATCATCAATACATAAAAAAATAGCTTACCAAATCATCAAGTTTTACAAACCCATCTGGGGCTATTTTCAAATTTTCTTTTAATGCTCCGTGTCGAAGAACATAGGAAAGCTTTTTAGAAAGACTGGTAACTTTTTCTTCTGGTTGACTAGACATGGTAAACAAAGAAACAGGCAAGAGAAAGTGAGAAAAAGACCTGTCAAATATAAAAATTGAAGGCGGACTTTGATTTGTGTTTGCATTTCATCGCTGCGTCGTCATATACAGTGTATGGATGATCAGTAAATAAAAAAAGCGTGCTTTTTGATAGTTTGTGAGTTGGTGGGATTTTATTTATTTCATCAAAGCACTATTTACAGTGCCTCTAGCGTCAATTGGTGGTTCTTGTGTTAAGAGATTCAACGTCATTAAGTTTACTTTCCTTTATGTTTTATAACATCAACCCAGAATTGTTCAGTGAGAGCGAGTTCTGACGTAATAGAAGAACAATATACTTCGCCAACTGAACTTAAAGACTATTATTTTTTTAACTATCCATCTATTCTTAAATGAACATTACAAGGGATGCTGCCCTCTGTATGTATTTTTATGAGGAATACACGGACAACAATGCCAAATAATGAAAAGAACAGAGGCAATGTCGAGACATGCTACAATACCTCTCCAAAGGAATCAATTGTTGTTTCAAAACTTCGAGTTATTGGTGATCCTTATACATACAGAACATACCGAGGATCTTAAGAATTAAGCTTAGTTGAAGAAGTCAGAAAAAGAAAGCAGCTTTTAATTTTGCTTTAGAAACAGATACACCAGAAAATAGGGCGCTTCCTTGGAGCATTACCTATGTTGTCACTTTACATATTCACACTATCAAATTCTCTGCTTAATCTAAGGTTGTCCAGCCCATTCTCTCCGATACAAAATGTGAATTCATCATAAATACACTTGAATGATCTTGGTTCTTTGTTGACCAAACTGAAAACAAAAAATTAGAATAAAACGATAACGACATTTCTTTTTTATCTCTTTCTTCTTCTTGAAGGGAAACAAACTAATATGGTGAAAAGTTTTGTTGGGTGATATCATAGGTAGTGGGTAGAGGCAGCTCCCGTAGTATTAGTCTAACTTCTGGCGCATGTAGTGCTTCCCTTTTTAAAAGCAAAGCCAGACAGAAATTCAAGTAGTAGAAAAAGAAAGCTTTATTTATTAGATAATACTTATCATGGTAAGCCTAAGCAATAGTATAAGCGAAATACATAAAGATTCACGATATATATTGGAGTATTTTCAATCTGTTGATCATAATATTTGTTTGGCCTCGATAGACTTTACTAGGCTTTCCTCGCGTTCCTATCTCATGAAAGATTCGTTGGAAGAATATCCTGTTATAAAGAAAATAGTCATTGAAAATTTTACTCCTGATAACAAAATTCTTCTTCTGGACTCTCAACTTCTGCTGTCAGGCAATCAACTACTTCAAAAATTTGATTGTAGAAAAAAGTTGACTCAACGATCAAAATAAGAGAATAACATAATACACGATTTTAATAAAAACAGTTTGGAGACTTATGCTCGAATATCAAGACTGCCTTCTCGTAGCGATAAGCTTAGGAAAAATGAGATAGCTCAGATATAATAATGAAAGTATCCAACGAAATTACAACGGAGGACTTTTTCGATCTGTACTCGACATTCTCTTACCTTATTTGAATTGTGGTTGCATAAAGCACTTAATCTGAAACATGCCTGATCTCATTTCCCAAAAAAGGCGATCTGACTGATCTTGAAAATCGAAAACCCATCACTCGGATCAACACCAATGCCTGTTTGCTCAATGCACGACTAATGCTCTATATGAATCGTTTTGAGGATCCCAGCAAGTACAATAGCCTGCTCGTCATCTCTACTCATTTTCACAGTCATTGTCATCAACATTAACGGTCACATATCACATTCATTTATTTAGAAGTGTAGTATCCACGCTACTATTCAGTGCTCAAATATAGTATCTAGTGTTGAACCTAATGTTACTACAAGATCTGTTTTTAATCAAATATAGTTAATCTTACATACCTCAGCTTCTTAATATATAATTATAGATTGTGCTATCATCTCTGTTCTCTTTACTTTATTCCGAATAAAGATACAACACAGTCTTATCGTATTTTCTACTTTGTCTAAATTTATTTTCAAAACCTAAATACAACAAGAAGCGTAGGCTTGACCGAGGTTATCCCAATTTTTTCCTTCTGTTTAATATCGTTTTTGACTCATTTCTTCGTGCTATCTCAGCAAACCCTGCTATCAAAGGCAGTCAAATCTCCTGGCCACACTTGTCCGACACTCTTGTCCGCCCACTACTTGAAACTATAAAGATTCTAGCTTTATTCCAATGATACTTTGACGCTTTGAATCCACTTGATGATACAAATCATTACTGTTTGTTGGATGATAGTAAAAAAAAAAAAAAAAAAAAAAAAACGCGACACGTCAAGACGCGTGGCATCAACAAGTCACATTACAAAAAAGTCAACAAAGGGGTTTTTCTTCTTTTGTCGGATTGAACTATGAGCGATGGTACCAAAATTGTATGCATCAGCTCCATGTAACTAAAATAGATATTATTAGACCTTCTTAAAGAACTTCATGAGGAGATTAAGAAAGAACAGGAATCAGACATTATACCTGTCAAATCACAGACAATTGATATGGACTGCCGAACAGGGTTTCGTTTAAAGTGTGTATAATGCAAAAATTGCTTTAAAGGAAGCTAACCTTTTAAAAAAGACGTCGTCTTGTATCAGAGACTAATTGTCAAAAAGGATTACAAAATGTTCGATTCATTCCCCTAAGTCAAGTTCATCCCTACATTGCAGAATTTCATACTATAAGAATGGGCATCAAGCCTTCAAAGGACTGGGCTACGACAGGCGTGGTCGATCAATACTTTCCTCAAGACAGTTTTTGTGTTGTTAGAATAACTGATTTGAGAGGAGAGCATGTTCATGTTTATATCACTGGAAAAGCGTACAAACAGTATGAACGTGCTATTGGCATGGGATCTATTTTGGTCCTGAAACGACCAGAATCTTTGTGTCCTCCAGATGTAAAAGAAGAATGAATGAACTAGAGGGGTCTTTATTGATTTGTTTGATTAGACAGGAAAAGCTGCTGCGCTTCATGTTGATCAAGTACAGCAAATGTGGGTGTTGGGTCAAAGCTTAGACTTGAAGCAGTGTCAGGGATATACAAAAAAGGAACAAAGATGTCAGGAATGGATAGACATGTAAGGAGAAGGGAAATGAACAAGATATTTGTAATATAGTAACATGTATGCATACAGACGCCAAGGGGAATACTGTAATGAGCATTTAATGAAAATCTGCAGCTATTCCAAAAATGGTCGAATGGAATTAGCATCAGGGTAAATTTGACTTTACTGCGACTATGTATCAAAGACTAAGCATGTTCATAGTGATACTGGCTTTGATATTCGATGGACAACAGTCATCAAAAAGTCTGATGGTTCAATATCATATCAAGCGATGAAAAAACCAGAACAGATGCAAAGCAGTACTCAAAATGCAAAAAAGGCTCTTGCGTACTATGTCAAAGGAATAGGATTAGTTACTGTAACAGGTGAACAGTTCAAGAAGAAACCAAAGAAGGAGAGTGACGGGATGGATAAGACAGCTATAGAGTAAGAGAAGAGAGAGGCAGATCACGTTGATTTTTAACTACCTTTTTGTATATAGACAAATACTTAAAGGGAGATATGATCCTGGTGCACAAATGATTCGTAAATTAAAAGGAATTAAAGAAGAAGAGCCAGGTAGGTTCTGCCTGACGATGTAATTGTCAATCACTAATATTATCAAAAGAGCATTTACTTTCTAAAGAAGCGCTAGTAAAGATGGGAATAGGTAATGGCGCCCCACTAACTAAAGACGAAGAGGAGAAAAAGGTAAGGAAAATAAAGATGTGATGTGTTTATAACATTATTTCATTATAGAAACGAACATTTGATGAATTGAAAAATGCAACCAAACGACAGGAGACCAAGAAAAAGCCTCGATACATAGAACTCTAGTGTTGCATGATTCTATGTCCAGTAAAAAAATCCAATACTCCCTTTTTTTAATCAACTGTTCAAATGGGCTCATAAAATACAATGAATGTTTGCACCATAGTAAACTGCTCTTATTTAAATGTATATTTATTTTGTAAAGTGTGTTACAAACGGAGGCTTGATCCTTTCTCTTTGCTCTTTCTTGACGCTGGACTTGTTCTTCCGATTTATCTTCTTAGGAGAGCCAGTTCTTCCTGTAGGAGATGTTGATATAGGGTTGCCATGTCAGGTTTGTTTGCAATTCTACCTTTACCAGCATCATTGATTCAGCAATCGCAGGGATGTGCACGACATCTGTGGTTTATTCGACCAGCAACTTCCCTTTTTTTCACATTTTCAAACACCTTTGTTGTATCCCATGTTTGTAGTTGGTGTGCTTTGAGAATCACGACTTCAGATTTTCGTTTTGCTTTGAAAAATCCGACGATATACTCCTGTTCGGTGATTAGTATCTCGTTCGGGTGTGGTATTTTGTAAGCAGAAGCAATGACGAATCTTAACCTATTGAGATAATGATTTGCGTAATGTTTGTCATCAAGAATTTGAAGAATCGTTGTGATCGTAGTCTGCTGGATATTGTAAAGGATCATCTTCCTTGCACCGACTTGTCCATCTTCGCCAACCATTATTATAGATTTTGTAGGTGATACTTCTGCGTGTGAGCATCAGGAAATCTAGAATTTGGGTACCTAATGAATTAGCTGTCTTCCTTTTTTCCTGATAAGTTCCATACGACCATCGTCCATCTGCTTATCATGAAATCCAGTTTGTGTTTCATGAGTTGGCCAATAGATCGCTTGGTGTATCTTTTGGTACTTGATTTGTTGAAATACTTGTGGAAAAACAATACAGACCTCCTTTTGGTCAGTTTTGGTGAAGTACATCTATCTTGAATGATCTCCCAAAGCTGATGATTTTGTTGAAAATTTTTGTTGGCATTGTCGTTTCTTCTAGAGGTCTTGTTTTCTTTGTATGTTATTGTCGACTTGGTTAATCTGCTTGAATATTTTCTTTTCCTGGAATATGTTGATATTCCACTTTTATATTGTATTTGTTGCAAACTTCTTGTATTGTTACGGTCAACTCTTGAAGTATGCTAGATGCTGAACCCGAACTTCCGCTGTATTTTAAAGCCCATAAATATCTTTATCTGACATTTACGTGAAGATGGAGGGGCGAAGAAGATTGCTTTTAATTCTCGTGCATTGACTGAGAGTTTGCTTTCTTGTGATGTCCAAGGTCCTGTCGTCTTTGTTATGATTGAATTTTCCCTCATCCCAAGTCTGCCGCATCGATGTGAATAGCCAACTGTGGTGTCTTTGTAGTCCTCTATATTAGTAATCCATTCCGTTGTATTTATCCGCCCTTTACTAACTAATCATCATGTGAAATTAGTCCATTACTATTATTGTTTAAGTTCAATCTACATTTAGCATCGTACTTGCATTAATTTAATTTGTCATATGTCGGATCATAAACTACTGTACTAAGCTTTGTTTTATTTTAATGTCGTCAGTGTCTTGTCTCTCATCGCTCAAGAGTCTCCTTGTTATAGTTCAAGTACATATAGAGACTACTAATATCTCATCAGTTATTTAATTAAGAGCAATAAAGCGCTGCTCTTGGAGTATGTTACCAATTTGGAGCCTGGGCTGAATGCAACAATGACTATCATTAGGTACTACAACAAACCCGTAACTGTAGTAACCTTACACACACAAAATACATATATATATATATATATATATATAGGTATAGGATTGTTTTTATTTGTCTTTATCTGTCTAATATGTTTAAGACGCCCATTCTATATCTCTTTATGCTTGTAGCCTACATTCTGGTCTTGAAATTTGAATGTGTTCATGCAGATCCAAGCTGTAGCAAGAATGCAGAAACGATTGTTTGTGTTAACTCTGTGGATGGAAGAAATGTAAGAGCAAATGTATACATTGTGGCCGGAAAAGATAGAAATTCTATTCCTGAATACACAGTAAAAGTGGCAATGGACAAGTTTATGGAAGGAACTTGCACTTATGATAAAAATTCAGGATATATGCTTTGTGTAACCAAAAATCAATGGAGATCCTCTAGCTGGTCGGGATACATTAACATAGAGTTTGCCTGTACTAACAAACTATACACGGCATATGGAGCAGACTGGAAATCAAGAGATTATTATTGTAGAAATAGATAAAAAAAGGAAGCACTATTTACTACCATTTGAAATACACGGCGGTTATCTAAAAATAAATAGTGTTTAACTGAAAAATGACTGGCTGTTTGTTAGTAAATGATCGTCGTTTTCGAGATTTTACTTGTCTCTTAAAAAAATACAATTTGTCGGTTTCATTTTAAAAACTGTCATGCACGTATAAGTGAAATGTGTATTAAAGTAATTAGCTAATTAAGCGTTTGTTTTGTTACAGCAATTGACGATTTGGCGCTTGGAGTGTCTACAGAATCCTTGGAGATCACTGAGACGTACGCTGTTACACGCCTCTGCAGTTCTTTGCGACAGATTTTTTTCATTTATCAACCTGCGGCGCTTCATTTTTTCTTTTACAAGAGTCTTTTTTATCTTTAATCGAAAGAGCAGCAGAATCTAATTACTTATTATCTTTTGTGTATATACATAATGGCCAACGCTATATACACCAGAAAATAGGCTAATACTACAGGCGCTTCCTTGAGGCGCTACTTATGTTGTCACTATACAACTTCACATTACCAATGCCTCTGCTTGTCCAGTTCACTCTCTTGTATAAAATAAGATGTCATCATAACTACACGTGTTCTTGCATCTTTGTTAATCAAACTGACAACATAAAACTAGAATAAATAACAACATTTTTTTTATCTTTTTCTTCTTCTTGAAAAGAAACAGATCAAGATGGCGACTTTATAAAGCCATGCTTAGCTTGACACCACACATTGAAAAACTTTGTTGGTCTACATCATAGGTATAGGTAGAGGTAGTTCCTGTAGTATTAGTCTAATTTCTGGTGCATGCAGTGTTTCCCATACATAAAAGGATGGTTTTATCCACATAAAAAAATTTAACAAGTTATTTAATTTCTGTATACCCTTAATGGGCTATTAATCACAATCAACAAACCACTTATTACTGAAGCTGATGCCTCCCAAGTCCAGTCTGCATTTGAAGTGATCATCTCAAATATCCCTTCAACACCAATCTTGAATGATGTTTTAGACAACTACAAGCTAAACATGCTTGGCCAAGACAACAGTAGGTGTTCTAATAACGTACCCAAAGCGTATTATTGATAGTGATCTTGAGGATCTTATGCAGACAATCTACACATATCAATTCGATGATACATATTCTTCGGAAGAAAAGCAAGTTGTGAACCTTTTGAAGTATATTATGTCTGATTATCATGCAAATTATGAAAAACCTGCATATTACACTGACACCAATAAATGCACGCTCTACTCTGAATACATTATCCCCATTTTCAAATATTTTAGTGCTCTGTATAAGAATATTTTATTCATGTGGTAAGCAATACATGATTATCATCTCATGTTAAGTATTTAATTTTGTTTTGTCAACTGTAACAGGTGTGAGAAGGGCCTGATGGTCAACAAACATTTGGCCATTTGTTTGAGTGATGAACAGAAGAAGATGATGGATGGGATTGGCTACAGTTTAAAAGACAAAACAGAGAGATTAATTATTGAATGTTCAGGGTAAGTTGAAAAAATTCCAGTAACTTGAAATTGATTAACTATTTATCAAAAAATACAGGGGAAATGATGGAGTGAATACCGAGGAAGATACCTTAAAATTGATGGATGCAACTATCCGCTGCTTAAAAAACGAAATGAGCAAGTTCTTATCGGCATCATGGACGACATTTAGGTGAAGAAAAGTACTGGCTATACAATATATTAATAACATGATGACATTATTTTGGACAAAAAGAATTAAAGAGAATAAACGGTAATTTGTTGAGCAAAGGTCTGCAATTGTCCCAAGAGAATGGGAGGATAGACATTATTGGATGAAAGTATTGGAATTGCTTTTGAAATTGTTTGTTTAAATGCGTATTAACACATATGATATCTAATGATTGCATCAAAGGAGCTATTGAATGAACAAGAAGACATTACTAAAGTACTTAAAAAAACAGCAAGTAGGACTTATCAAATTTGATACTGCAGATATGATTAAAGCAGCATTAATGAAATCAGCCAGAATTAAATATGACAATATATGTTTATAATATATAAAAAATATAATAAGCATTCTCCAAGAAAGCACCTCTTGCGTATTGTATATGCATAAACATTATGCACACTTCTGTTATATTTTCATGTAAATGCATGTCTACACGGAGCAGAAGTCAAAAACCAGAATATTTAAGAACAAGAGTACTTGAATAGGATTATTTGATCAAAGTTTGGCCATGTTCCTTTTGAGCTTGTGCAATAGAAGGGTTTTTATATACTATTTTCAGTAACAGCCATTTGATCTGCTGTCATATTTCACTAGGATATTATTCTTAATCTTACCTATACATACTACATGCATACAGCGCGTGATGAAATAATGGTGATGCATAAATGCTTCTCCTGCAACAGTTGACTTCCTTTTTCAGGATATGGCTCTACTATTGGCTAAGAACCGACATATGCTCCTATTGGCTGGCATTTTAGTCTATTGAAGGTTCACTGTACTTTTCTCTTTCTTTTCTACAAGCTATTTGTTTGACTTTTTATTACTATTACTACTACTACTACTTTACATATGAATAGGTACCTGGAGTATACTTTACCGTTTATGATGTCTTAACAATGCGTAAATTAGACTTGGTTACGACTTGCATTCGCGCATTCTATCAAGTCTTGCAAGTGTATTAGCTGACCCCAAAGCTAATTCGACACAAGAAGAAGTTGAGAGACTTGTCTCAAAATGTCCACATGTATCAATTATTCCATTAAATAATACCGAAATTATATCAACTTTAGAAGAAAGTAGACAAGTGTGCATGGTAATGTAGCTTTAGCTCATTTGTAACACAAATTGAAAGAATTGATCATTTTAAAAGACCTACCGCTGTCAAAATGCATTGGACGCTTTAGCAAAGTACGTAGTTCATGCCTGTGAACGAATACAAATTGAGCTCTTGCCTCTGTTGCTGAGCTATCTGAAGACCTTACCAAGCTTTCGCTGGGATAGTATTCTCCTTTCTAATGGTAAAAAGATCGCCCGAGTACATGCTGTCGTCACTCAATATATATATTTATAAACTAGGACCAACGCCTCCTGATAGCACTACCTTCAGTTTGGTATCTGGACTGCTATGTATTGCAGATAAACATTCAGATTATAGTGACATAATATATGAAACACTGTGGAACTATGGAAGGTACATCATACAGCTAATGGAAACATGCAACAGTAAGTGATAGCTATCAGGCTATGTTGAAGTAATGTGTCTAAGGGTATTTTATCTAGAGGAATACACCATCTACTTCGTTTTACCTTCGTTGGCTGGACTTGCGCGTGCCTTACAGGTATCGCCCTTTCTTTATAGACCCTGTCATCTTCAAGCTTTATGCGACAATATACAACCACTGATAGTAGACAAAACACTAGAGGCGATCAATCATGCGATTGATATCTGCCTTCGAGAGCGTGACGTCAATAACTATAGTCGACAGGTTCTGGGTCACTACTGGGAGAGCGGAATTCCTCTCAGTTCGAATCGTATTATTCATGATCTACTCGTCATTCTACGTAATGTGATAGCTAGAGTCATCACTGCAGCAAAGCCAGGCGAAGCTGATCAAGAGATAAGCGCTTTAGATTTTCAGCCAGGCACATTGCATTTAACAAGCAGTATTGAGTCAGCTTGGACCCAATTGATGAAAAAAACAGCTCACACTATTCAAAGCTTGAATCGTTCAGAAGGAGAACAGAATCTGAGAATAGAAAAGACATTGAGAGGAATATACGTAATGAGCTTGGGTTATTTTGATGATATCAGAAAATATGCAGAACGAAGAGAGACTGAAGGTAAGACATGGTCTCGGGATTCTTATATGAATGAAATTATGGGAACAAGCTTGGTAAACAACTTGACTATTTGATAACGTCCTTATGCTAAGTCCCTTTTATAGCAAGTGGCTGCTCTAGCTTCTGTCTACATGCATGAAGTAGACGATATATTAACAAACTATATCAATGAATGTCTTTTTAAGGGCCCAAGCTTATCTAACGCATGGATTTATAACGCATCATTCGATGCAGCTGCGTTATTAGCTATAAAGTATGGTCCACACATATGAAATCATTGCTATTATGCTAAAGTATATTTTAGCTTTCCAAATCTCAGTAATAATATGATAAGCATATTTTGTCGATTCTTGGCTACACCTTCTCTTGCGCCTGACAAACCTACGACAAACTCTAAAGAGGAAACATCGATTCAAAAGTTTACCATCACACGCCTTGCCCAATGCGTTCAGGTATGTAGTGACACAGAAAGTATGATATATCTTGACGCGGATTCTTCTACTTAGACGTTAAATCCTGATCACAGGTTCAAAGTGGCCATGTCTACAATGTATTCCTTGTTGAATGGGATACCACGATACGCTGAGGCAGATTCAGCTGAACATATTCAAAGTAATGTTAATAATCAGACGAATTCTGAACAATTGAGTGAATCACAAAGAGAAGAGATTTGCATCAGTGCTCTCTCTGCTATCGTTGGTGTAGCAGTCTATCTACAAGATGAAGAGGTAGGATATTTTATATATATGTGTGTAATCAGCAACTTATTAACACTGTCTTAGATTTCACGACAAGCATGTTCGATGCTAGCGTCTCGTCGCAAATCGCTTTCATATATTGCAAGTGCAACCTTGACCAGGAAATTGGTTGACCTCGCCATTGTTAGTCCCTCAAGTGTATTTCGAGACATCATTAATCTATTTTCTGCTTTGAATCATGCTTATCTATTAATGGATAACAAACAATTGACCTATGGTGTATGTACTTTACCTATCTTTCTTACAGAATATCACTAACCATCATTCTTTAGGTTATAAATGCTCAATTAATCCTTGCTCAAAAGATAGAAGCGAGACCAGAGTTATATGAAATTTATTTACACAACTTGCTGACCCTTTTCGTTGAGAATGCAAATACTGTTCAACGCATGATAACAAGAAACAAAAAAGAATCCGAGATGCCTTGGCTCTCCAAGTTGGGCAAACTTCTACCTGTCATCCGAGCACTGTTGGAACATGATGATTTTAATCCCCACTTGTCTCCAAGTGAAGATATCACGACCTTATACCGTAACATGTGGTTTCACTGCGTTTTATTTGGTTTTGTTACAGAGTCTATCTGGATACGTGAATGGTATGACTCTATGCTTTACATTGCTCAAAAGACACCTGTACTTGTGATTGAAAGCGCCACAGACTACTTGGAAAGTGACCTTGAGTATAACACAATGCTTCGTGGTGGCAACATGGCAGACAGAGATATCAACTTGATGAGACAAAAACTAACGACTTATTTGCCTTCAATGGCTTACGACGCCAAAAACTATTCGTTTGCTCAAGTCGTCTTTGCACTCACCGTCTATCACGTCGAAATGATGCGAAGTAAGATGGGCGACTGTAGCTTTATCTTACGTTACTTTATGAACGATGGACTTACGAACAGTACGATGGCAAACTGCCTAGAGACGATTACAGATCGTGTGGTAACTACTTATATCCGTGATGCTTCTCAAAAGGCAGCGTCTCAGGCACTTGATGACGAACTCCGTAGTCAAATGAGCAATATACTTCAGCTTTGTTGCCATCGCCTTGCTAAAGTTCATGCGTTGGCTATAAAGCTTTCCGACCGAATCGTGTCCAACTTCCCCCAAGTGTTTGTAGACAAGCATCTGGTTACGCTCTTGCTTGAGTTAGTTCAACTGCTATGGAGAAGTTGTGAGGCCGAATACCGAGAAGAATACTCCCCGATATTTCACTTCACTTCTGAACGTATCAATGTGACGATTGAAATTGGCGATTCATTTGCTTACAGAAAGGATATCTGTTCTCATGTTTATGAAAATGCTAAAAGATGGTTATTGACATCGACGGATCGATGTCCTATGGAAATGAGCGGGCTATTGCATGATTATCTTGTAGAATATGAACGCTATGGATCTGGAGAAAATGGTGACATTACTCATATAGGGAGAACACTGGCTCTTGAAGTAGGAAAGGCTGCTACCAAGAACGAAATACCTGTCAACTTTGTACCAAAAATACGCAATATGCACCTGGATAGCTCTTCTGCTTTCATAGATGGCGTCTCAACAAGAAGATACTATACAGGTGAAGTGAAAGGACTTGATTATGTTGCAAGTTTGTCAGATGATAGAGAAGAGAAACAGCAAGGCTCTACTCTTCTTGAACAAGTCCCTATTATGCTGTCAACATTAGACAGTTTGCTACAAGAGACAAAAGGTCAACACAAAAAGATACCCATCGATCGTTTACGACGAACCATGTTACAGGCAGCCAGCTTTGCTGTTTTATTGCCCTCAGTACACCCTGATTTAATACGCTATCTTGTTAGTATTCCCGTTCGTATATTCACGCCCGAGTCAATAGAAATTGGCATAGACGTATGGAGTTGGTTGTTGGTTGAACGTCCCGATATTGAAGAATGCTTGATGATAGAGATTGCAAATATGTGGACATGGGCACAACGACACAGAAAGGGTTTATTTTGTCCAATGCTTAATGCCAAGCATCCGTTTATGGGTACAATGACATATGCTCCCTCTGACAAGTCCATCATTGACAAGAACAACCGTGCTGTGACCCTCTTGTTTGCTCCACATGTCGCTTGGATCAAATTTTTAACAGGCAGATTCTACGCTCTCCGCCACCGTAGTAAACAGTTGACGCGAATCTTTATCTCTCTCTTGAGTGATACCTTCCGCAACTCTCATTTGATGAGCACGCATCCATTTGCTCGTCAACCCCGATTTCGACTGCTGTATCTTGGAATCAAAGTGTTGCAATCGACTCAGATGGAAGCACTCTCAGAATGTCAGTTTAGAGATCTTGTCTACAATTCTGCGTTCGATTGGTTCTCATCGCCGCCAAAATGGCATTATGGATCGCGCAAGAGTTTTGCACTAGCAGAGCATAAGGCACTAACGGACTTTTATCATATACTGACAAACGACACACCACGTCTAGTGGATTTGCTCACATCTGTTACGTCTTCTCCAAATAACAAGGGTACCAAGACGCCCGAGTATTACACTCTTTTTAAGAATAAGACTAAAGAAGATATCCTTCGTGAACATAAACTGGCAAAGCGTTTATTACTGCTGCTTATGGACAGCGAGCTATCACGCCTCTCAGTTTGGTGTAATCCCTTGAATACAGTCGGGCCTGGTTATATTGCAAATTATTCTGGCAACATCGAAAAGTCAATTACGACAGATGAAGGATGGAAGGATATAGTGAGATTTGCCTGGCAAATATCGCCCAAGGTAGCTGTCCAAATGGCAGCACGTTTTGCACAACCTGTTGTTCAAAGAGAACTACACATCTTGATCGCGAACAATACAATGGACGTCATTGATGTACCTGAGGCACTCGAAATCTTGCTAGGCGAGAAAGTACACGCTAATTCTAAGCTTGACTTAAGATATTTGAAATACTGGACCGCCGTTCCTGCTATTACTGCTACTACTTACTTTATGCCTGCTTTTGGAAATCATCCTTTCCTACTACAGTATGCTATGCGAACACTTGAATACTATCCTGTAGATACTGTCTTTTTCTATGTACCACAAATAGTCCAAGCTTTAAGATATGATGAATATGGCTACGTTGAACGGTATATCATGGAAGCCGGACAAGTCTCTCAACTGTTTGCTCATCAAATCATTTGGAACATGAGTGCCAACTTTTACGTGGATGCTGACAAGGATTGTACAAAGGTAAGCTTTATTCTAAACATATAGGCATGTACTAATTGATTTTTTTTTCTCTAACAAAGCCTGATACTTTAAAACCAACACTCGAAAGGATTATCAGCAACTTGGTAGCTTCTTTTACTGGAGCAGATAGAGAATTTTATGAACGAGAATTCAAATTTTTCAAAGAGATTACTGCTATATCTGGCTACCTGAAAGAATACATCAAATACGGTCAAAACGAAAAGAAGCCTATGCAAAAGGTATTTATAAGATTCTATACAAGTCCTTTGATTAACAAAGAATTGTTTAGAAACGCCTGGATGAAGAGTTGGCCAAGATCAAGGTTGATGTCGGCGTTTATCTTCCCAGTAATCCTGATGGTCATGTTGTAGACATTAATCGTACATCGGGTAAACCTCTTCAAAGCCATGCAAAGGCACCCTTTATGGCAACCTTCAAAATTGAAAAAGAAAAAACTGGAAAGGACGGCTTGGATGAAAACATATTTAAAAATGACAATGAATACAATGATGAAGAGAACACGACAATCACACTTTGGCAAAGTGCTATTTTCAAAGTAGGCGATGACTGCCGACAGGACGTCTTGGCGTTACAGTTGATTGCTGTTTTCAAAAACATCTTTACGAGCGTTGGATTAGATCTTTATGTGTTTCCTTATCGTGTGGTCGCTACGGCTCCAGGACGTGGTGTTATTGATGTCATTCCAAGATCAATCTCTCGTGATCAACTTGGCCGTGAAAAGGTGAATAGCATGTATGACTACTTTGTAGCCAAGTACGGTGGTCCTAGTACAATTGCATTTCAAAGGGCACGTACAAACTTTGTTCAGAGTGCAGCAGCTTATTCGCTTATCTCGTATTTGCTCCAAATCAAGGATCGCCACAACGGTAACATCATGTTGGATGATGATGGTCATTTGGTACATATCGACTTTGGCTTTATCTTTGATATTGCGCCAGGTGGAATCACGTTTGAGAGCTCACCATTCAAGCTGACAACTGAAATGGTCCAACTGATGGGCGGAAGTTCAGAACAGCAGGCATTCAAACACTTTTCAGAACTTGTTATCAAGGGTTATCTAGCATGTCGACCATATGCCGAGCAAATCATGCATCTTGTTACTCTCATGCTTCAATCGGGGTTACCTTGTTTCAAAGGTGATACTATTAAACGAATGCGTTATAGGTTCCAAACAGACAAATCGGATAGAGCTGCTGCAGATTTTATGATACAGAGAATAAAGGATTCTTTTGAAAATCAAAGGACAGTCTTGTATGACTACTTTCAAAAGATCACAAATGGTAAGCACTATAACACATACTTGTTTCTCCGTATTAAGATTAAAACATAGGTATTCCTTATTAAACACTCACTTTTATCTACGCATTCGATTGTTTTCAATAAAAGAGTCTTGCATTTATTCATTAAATAAACTAGTTAATTTACAAAATCTTCATAATCATCCATGACATTCATTGATTCAATGTTTATATCTTGTGTATACACTTGTGCGTCCAGCTGCGATTCAGGTTTATAAAGACAAGAGTATTCGGGCAAATGATCAGGCATCACACCAGGTGTATATGAATAGTTGTAAGTCTGTTCATGAAGTTCCCAAATACCACGACGCAACAAAGGCGCGTCATTCAAGGGTTCATTGAATTCACTGTTTTTGTCTGCAGCTGCTGGATCACTTAGAGGCTGTGAGTCCAAAGTGGTCACTTCAACGTATATTGTGTAGCTACGCATATCATTGACAATACAACGCATCCATCCACGTATATTTTGACCGGCATTCACAGCCAATGGTTCCTTGAATAAAAAGCGGACTTGTTGCCAATGTGTTCGTTCAGCTGCAGGGCCTGTTGACATTTCAACGGTGGTGCCAGAGTCGGTATCTTCTGGCTGGTCATAGGGTGGTGGGGCAAACACAAGGTCGAACCACCCGGCAATACCATGCATCAATCCAGTGTATTGTGCTCGCCAGGTAAATGGCATGGTGATGTCCTGCAGTTCCTTGAGTGTGACAGTAGAGAAGTCGACTGGGAAGGTATCAAAGATAGTAGGAGTAGTGATTAAACTGCGAGGGTCAAAGTGACCAACGACAGGCATCCCAAACATTTCATCACGAGCATCTTTGTATAGTGCACTTAGATCGATTCCATAAAATGACTGCTGCTCCCTGAAAAGGAACGGTGTGATTAATACAATAATTTCAGTCACTCCTTCAATGATGATGTATACCAGAAACGAGCCTTTCCCATTGTTTCACTCCACAAGACTGCATCAGTAAATGGTGCAAGGAATATATTACCCTTTGAAGGAAGTAATGCACCTCCTGGTTTGAGATAATGGTCTCTTGCGTAAATATAACTTTCCAGCTGAAATACAATAATGAATAATTAATCGGCATACAAGTTTAATAATTTACCATTCTTTCGTGGAATAAGAGAACACCGATAGGTTCAGAAATGATCGTATCAACCTTGGGGATAGGCAAATCAGGAGTTTCTATCTTGGCTACATCAAAAAGCAGATTAATGCATAAAAATCAAACGTGTCACATAATATTTACCATTCACAACTTCAACTTTATCCTTCAAGAACTCATTTTTGCCTTCCTCTGAAGCAGCAGAAACGAGTTTTTTCATTTTACTGGCCATAGCTGAAGCCTCAACAGCATACACTTTCTCTGCTCCAGCTTGTACAGCAAAATAAGACAATATACCCGAACCAGCTCCAACGTCCAACACTTTCTTATCCTTGAAACATTTAGGTCCGTTCAATAAGATGGCTGAACGATAAGTTGAGGTACGAACGGTATCTTGAAGCATGTTTTGCTGTAGTGAGACGCGATGAGTGCCTTGTCCAAAAAAAAAAAAGATTATAAATGTACCTGATGCTGAAGCATAGCATAATAGCTAAAATACTGGGGATCTCTATGCTCTACTCCTGGGACTTCAGAACTCATGTTGGGCCAAACCAAGTTTGATGAACAAGGAAAAAAAAAAAAGCGTAAAAAAAAGTTTGTCACAAACATGCATCATATAAGCGGAAGTGATTTCTTACGGCGACTGTCAAAAATTTTATGCGATCAAACACACAATTTTAATAACAAACAAATAAACAAATAAAATAAAATGTAAAGTAGCTAAACTTTACCAGTAATAAAGGGGTGAGACAGAGCTTCTTTTGGTGTCAATCGTTTATCTGGGCTTAATGCTAAGCATTTATCAAGCAGGTCAATAAACGCTTGAACAAGCCTATTTTCCTCATCTGAATTGGTTGTAGAAGCAGCCATGATGCGTGATTTAAGATCTCTGGTCGGTTTAATAAACGTCATCTTCTTTACCATTTCATTTTTGCTGACTTTGTCTACCTCATGCGACAAAAAACTGTAGTCTTCATCAAAGTGATTGGACGCGAATTGTGCCTTTCGCAGTAATTTGTTAGGAAAACGTCCTTTAAGCTCCATAATATGCTTCAACATTTGGTTGTTGTTTCTTCCAGGAAACAAGATTTTCCCAGTAAATAGTTCATAAAGTGTGCATCCAACAGACCAAACGTCTATCCCATAATCATAGGTCAATCCGAGCATAATTTCAGGAGCTCGATAGAAGCGAGATACCAGATAGGGAGTTATACCATTATCAGTTACATCTGAAGCAGAGCCTAGATCACACAATTTGAGTGTGTTTCTTGATTCAGACACCAGAATGTTATCAGGTTTAATATCTGCATGAATAATGCGACATTTTTGTAAAAGCGATAGACTTAGGAATAACTGTTGCGCATAGACACGTACAGCTTTGATGTTGATACCTACGTTCTTGCCGTATTTTTTAAGTACATCACGCAAGTTCATACTATAAAAAAAAGGGGTTAGCAGTGTGACATACAAAATGAGCTGAAAGCTTTACCTTAACGTCTCAAAGACTAAGCATAGATGGTTTCTGTGTTCAAAATGTCTTTTCAGACGGATAACATGCTTTTTGTTATCTGGATCAGCTTCCATGAGCTTTTTAAGAAAGGTTACTTCTTTTTGTCCCGATTTATACATTGTTTCATTACTGCGAATCAACTTAATGGCTACTTCCTCATTTGTCTTTTCGTCTTTTGCGCGAACGACTGAACTGTATACACCGCGTCCCAAATTAGTCAAGACTCTGTATCTTCCATCCAACACTTCTCCTATTCGTGTGGCTAAATAGAATATAAGTTAAGGTTCAATTCCTAAATAGATTACTTACAATAATATCCTTCAGCGTCATCCCAATTATCAGTCAAGCTTGGATTAGCTGCTGCTGCCACGTTTGATAACAACGCGTTCTGTCCTGTTTTAATATGAGTAGTAGCAGTAAACATATCTAAGTTATCAGAAAACATGTCAATTTCGGTCATTTGATTATTAACAGATGGTTTCTCTAACTTTTCTGTGTAGTCCGAAGCAAGCATATCTGCCTGACTGTCAACTCCTTCGGTTATTTTTTCCTGATGATCTTTCATTTTTAAGAGATCAGCTTCCGAAGATGTATGATGTAGATCACGGATATGATCCATAGAGGGATCATAATCAGCTGCAGACATATCATTGGGTGACTCTGTATTGTCCACAGTCTGTTCGTCAGGTTTAGTCTCGACAAGTGTAGTGGTTGTATGATTGTCATCAGGTTTAGCTTCGACAGTAGTAGTGGTAGTGATACCAACATCAGATACGTTATTTACATTGTTATCTGGTGTAGCAGGTTGTATAGGGGAAGATGTGCTTGCTTCTAAAGGAGGAAATGTTATTTATCGGACAATAAAGAGGGAGTGATAAGAGTAAACATACCTGGAGTAGAAGTTTCTTTGTATTTATTCAAGATGGCTAGTCTTCGCTTTCTTCTTTCTTCAATCAATCTGTCTTCTTCCTTTTGCTTTTCTTCTTCATCTTTAATTTCAATATTTGGAGGGATTCCTTCTTCTTCCTTTTCTTCATTTCTAATAATACATTGTTAGTTTGATCTGCTATAATAATTAAAGGGAAAAGAACACTTGCTTTTTCAGTGATTCTGTAGTAGTTTGGTCCTTTTTAACATCCTTCTTTTGTATTTCTTCTTTGAGTTGTTGAGCTCTGCTTTCTTTTCTATACTCTTCTCTACGTTTAGGCTCAGGACTATGGTCATGTCTACGCCTATCTTCTCTATGATGATCGTCTCTTCTTTTCTCGTCTCTACCACGATTTTCATATCTGCTTCGCTCATATCTGTATCTATCTTCTCTACTTGCATGTCTTGAAGGGGACCGACGTGAGTATTTACTTTCATAGTCTCGTGAATGTCTCCTCCTAGGAGAAGGAGATCGACTATGATGCCGCTTAGGACTGTGTCTTCTTGCTAATCTTTCATATTCGGCAAATGGATCCTCTCCACGACTCTTTTTGTAGTGTCTTTCGTAATGAGCATCATTAGAGCGCTTTCTATTGGATGCTTCCAAATATGCGTTAATTTCGCCTTCTTCAACATCAGTGTGTTCTGCTGGGGCCATTACGTATATTTCTATTAAGTAAAATTGGAAAGAAAAAAATAAAATTTACAAGTGCAGCCATTTGTAGCATTTTGAACCTCCGCGACAATTTAAGTGTTGTTGACAATAATACCCACAAAAATTCAGTCATCACAAAATGAACAGGCCAATGCTACGGGCGCTTCTCCTAGGCACTACCTATATTATCACTGTATAACTTCACACTACTAAATTCTCTGCCTAGCCTAAGACTGACCAGTGAAATATCCATTCATGCAACTACACGTGATGGATCTTGATTCTTTGTTGATCGACTGACAACATAAAAGTAGAATAAATAATAAATAACAACAATTCTTTTTTATCTCTTTTTCTTCCTGAAAAGTAATAAACAAATATGGGTCCTTTATAAGTAATGCTTAGTTTGACGTTGTACATTCAAAAGATCTGTTGGGCGATATCATAGGTAGTGGGTAGAGATAGCACACGTAGTATTCGCCCAACTTCTGGTGTATTTTCTGGTGCATGTGGTGTTTCCTCTTGGCTAGTTACAAAAAGACGCACAGCAAAAGAAAATCAAATAGTTAATATTGGTACTAATAATGGTATTGCTGTCAATAACGGAAGCATAGTTATTAACAATAACTATGAAATTCTTGATAGAATGAAGCAAAAGGTAAAAGCTAGAAAACAATGTAGTTTGTTCCCTATAAAAAGCCTTTTATGAAACATAGGTTGACCATACAGATGAATCAACATCTTGGGATATTGAAAGTTTAGAAGATTTACTTGATGCCTGGCATCAATATTTGAATGAATCAAGTAATAAGCATGAGTACTGCCTTGAAAAGCACCATGTTATTGAGTGTGGCTACTCGATTAAACGTAATCCAACCATTCCTGAAGAGGTTTATAACCAAGTTGGTTTATCAAAAGAGTGCACCATTGAAAACCCTTTGATCTCTTGTATCAAGTTCTCAAGCAAGGTGTTGGATTACATGAAGGCTAAAAGCTGGAAAGGAGTCGAAGCTGCTGTAATTGGTTCCCAGGATGAAAAATTAGAGCTTGTAAAAGATGGCCAACACTACATGCACCAGAAAATGCACCAGAAAATAGGCTAATACTACGTGCGCTCCCTTAGGGCGTGCTACCTACGCTGTCACTTTACAATTTCACATTACCAATGCCTCTGCCTAATCTAAGGGCTGTCCAGTTCACTCTCTCGTATAAAATACGATGTCATTATAATTACATGTGTTCCTGCATCTTTGTTGATCAACTGAGAATATAAAACTAGAATAAATAACATTTCTTTTTTATTTCTTTCTTCCTGAAAAGAAACAAAACAAGGTCTTTTATAAACTCATGTTTAGCTTGACGCTACACATTGAAAAGTTTTGTTGGGTGATATCATAGGTAACGAGTAGAGGTAGTACCCGTAGTATTGGTCTAATTTTTGGTGCAGTTTTTTATGCATGTAGTGTTTCCCTAAAAGAACAAGTAGATTTTGTTGAAGAATACTTCCGTTTCTGCTTATTGTTATTCAAAAAAAAAATCTTTACAAGCGTCTTAATATTAGTGAATCAAACTTCAGTAGACTTTTATTTTGGCCGGCAGTTGTAGTTTCAATTGAATCATCTGAACAGCTTGAATTTTTACCTGGAGAATACCTTTTGAAGTCTTCTCAAGAAAAATACAACGCAGATGGTTGCATCATTGATGATGAAGGCAATGAGGTGTTCGTGCTTGAAACATCCAGAAAGTTGATGTTGAATGAAAAGTGGGAGTATGGTTACGATCATGTCAAGTGTACGTTTGGTGCATTGTCAATTTTTAATGCAGCTTTTAAAAAATACTTTTTTGCTACCGAAGAAACAGCAATGAAACTACAAATCTCTTATTTACATGCAATGGGCAAATAACTTTATTTATTATTTGATCCTAATAACTAACCACGTCTAACTACTATTAATAGAGGATTCACTTCATTTATGGGTGTTGGAACTTTATTTCAATAAGCTGTATATCTCCAACAAGGCATTCAAGTGTAAGATACCAGAAAATATGAAAGATATCAAGAATGTTCTTGCCTTGGGCAATTTACTTTGGTGTTTAAAGGTATGCCTAACTAGTATTAATATAAGTACACCAAAATTCAAAAAATTAATTTTTTGATAAAGAAAAATAGATGAAGCTAGAACGTAGTCATAACATCTTGAAGGTTATGAGGAAGAACATGATAGTTATGAAATACAAAGAATGCTTGAAGGTAGTAGTAGCTCGTGCCTTTCGCTGATCGAAATAGCAAGCACCGAAACAGAAGCCTGTAAAGGGTGAAGGCTATGGTATCTTGTTACCAGAAGAAAAAGATGAAAATGATTGCTCTGTGCGGTTCACTGGCATTAGTAAATAAATAAAAAAGAAGGAGAAAAAATGAATGCATTATAATGGGTTTTGAGATAGCTAGTCTAGCAACTTTGACCTGAGAAAAAAAAAAAAGGCAGTTTATTATGTACCAAATAGGCCATTTCATGGAGCATGGTACAGACAATAGGCCAACAGTAGGGCGTTACTGACTCTTTTGAGATGTTTATCTATAAAAAAATTCTATTTTCAAACGCAGCTCACTGTATGATCTTTGCACTTTCTTACCTGCACGCGCTGTTCATGGTATGATCTTTTGGGATTATGAGTCTTAATTTCTATCAGCTTTATTAAATTTTATAATATGATAAACACACAAAATCAAACAAAGTGCTTTTAATTCTGTGAATACTTGTGTTAAATACTCCATCACGTGGTTCAATACAACTGAAGGGTTCGAATCAATACACCCAAAAATAACTTTTTTGCACTCTTCATTGAAAATGCGTGGACGATCGGTCTTTCTCCGTTTCTCAGCGATACTATTAGGACCTCTCTCTCACACAGTTTAGCCTATTTTTGTGTTGTACGAACGTGAATCTCAAGCCGTTTTGTAGCAGCCGCCACACTCGGACACCTCTCAAACAAAAGTTTGAAAAACCTCATTTTGTCCTGATCAAGATAGAAAGCATTCTTCCACCAAAGGTGGATATATCTTCTAGAAAGGATGTATGTAATTGATTAGTTATAATCTACAATAAAAAAAAATTTGACATAGAGTGATACTTTAGAAACTCCCCTTGCTTAGGAGGAGAGAACAACAGAGGATACAGTAACATAGAGCATAAAAACAACAGGTTAGGCTTTCAAGTCATTTCAATGTATAAACAGTGATATGTTACTAATTCCTTGAGCACAGGAAATAATCATAGAAAAATAATAATACTACCATCATCATGATTAAGGATACTAAAAAGGTTAAGCCATTGTTACCATTATGTATAGCCAACAGGCTAATCAAGCGGTAAGCTTCTTTCAAAAGGTATCAGAGCATTGACCAATCAGAGAGGTAAATAACTAAACATATTTCGACGATAAAGAGGATATCCAGCAATGTTCGCAAGATTCTAAAAATGATGGATATCAACTTTATTTTATTCTACACAAATATGTAAATGTATTATAAAACACTCCAATCAATAGAAGCCTTGTCCGAAAGCCCCAAATAAAACTCGACGTGAGTTTTATCTGGGTTAGGAATGACGCTTCGAATAGGCTGGCTTAAAGGAAAAAACTTTTTCTTTTCAATATCTGTGATAACAATACGTTTCCCTGGTGGCGGTGGAGTAGACAAATCAATTTCTGATAAAAGATCACGAAAGGTGTACGTGTCGGTAATAGCCAAATTACGAATATAATAAATAGAATCATTGGTTATGCTTTTGAGTGAGACTGTTTCAATTTGTTGTTGCTGTTGTTGCTGTTGTTGCTGTTGATGATGTTGATGATGTTGATGATGAATGAAAGATAGTTGATGCTGTAGATTGTAAGTCAATGAATTCAATGCGGTGTTTCTTAATGGAGGAAGCAGCTGTGAAGAAAAGCTGCAGGATGGGGGTTGACGAGGGTCAGAGATATATGTCATGTTATTAAGTACAGGAGTAGACGTGCTCGAGCTAGGTTCTATGCCTCTTTTTCTTTTCATGGATGTTGAGGCTGTTGGGCACTCAGGGGGTGATGGCTGAGCTAAATAAGGAAGATCACGTACTTTGGCTGCAAGTCCAAATAATCTTGGATGATCTTCCGAGGTTCCACTAGAATCAGCAGGTGACGGTGGAGCTTGATTGCTACGCTGGTGCTTCTTTTTGGCTCTGTATAAAGTGCTTGAATGTGCCTTACAGAGTGACACTTCAGTCATTTCATTCAAGCCAATGACTTTATTCTCTTTATCTCTGTAAATCTGATGTATATTCTCATTCAGCCACTTGATTGTGAACTCATAGTCATTTCTATCTAATTTATTCAATTTTTTTGCCCTTGAGTCAAGTCCATTCTGGGGCAAATTCTTTCCTCGTCGAGGTTGCATTTCTATACACTGACAATTGATACCGTAATACTATATTTAATTAGAAACGTGTTGATTTTAATACACATTCAGTCTTACACCAGAGCAAGTAAAGCAAACAGCACATATAATACACGCATTCTGATAATACTCTTAATATATTTACACACAACTATTTCATTTATTTACCTTTCTCATTACCAGTGGTCGACTGTGGTCATTCTTGGTCGAAATGGGTCCTTGCTGATGAAGTGGTAGTTCTGTTACAATTTGTGCTAGTTGAAATAAATTATTTCCAGTCATTAAAAAAATAAATAAATAAAAAGAAAAAGAAAAAGAAAAAGAAAAAGGGGATCTTGCTTATTTTTGCTTTCTTTCTGTCTTTTTTCTGCCTTTTTTATTTTACCTTATTGGTAATGTTTCACGTATAAACAACAGCCTTTTACAACCAATATTTAACAAAATAAATAACAAACACATATCAAAGTCGCGGCCCGCTAATTCTAAACTCGCTACTTCTTTGCAAAGTAATTCCAAATTATATATCGCATACACAGAAAATGTTGTCGTACAACACAGGTAGATCCATTTCCGTATAAAAACACTTTTTACTTCGTACATTTACTTTAATTGTTCATTGTTTGTTTTTTTTTATATAGACAAGGTCATCTTGATGCACATGAATGTTCCTAAACTTCTGAATTATATCGTTAACGAATAGATACATATATATACATGGAATATTTACATAGTATATCATAGTTCTGGATCTGTCCTCCCCAAACTAATATAAATAATGGTGAGAGTAGCGGAATTTAGGAATGGCTACACAACGTACACTGACCAAGATAAGGTCAGTTTTTTCAAGCTAATGTCTGAAAAGACCTCGAACGTGTCATCTGCAGCAAACCATACTCTCTCATCTGTAACTATGAACATCACAGTATGTACATTTTTAAAAAGCATAGTAACGAGGTGCTAGTACTTTTGTGTATTCGGCCATTGAATCTTGAGTACTCGGACATACAGAAATTTAAGTGCCTGAATAGTCCTTTCTTTTCAACTCGACGCATTATGAACAGCATTGACCTGATTTCCTATTAAAGATATTACTATAGTTACCTATTTTCATGACATTATAGACCATTGAAGTCGTTGCATTCCATAAAGTTTAACACAGGTCATTTAAAGAATGGCTAGCAATATTACTTGTGTTCTATCCACTTCTTCAAGGATAAAATTCCCTTTAAGAAAAATATGAGCTCAAAGAGTAAAAAGTTGAAAAGAGAACAACATGTGTGTACACTGCAAAAAAAAAAAAAAAGTCAAAAGCTAATACCAAAAAATACATTGTATTAAAACATTAAACTTAAAACTGCCCAAAAATTATCCAGTGCCGACAAAGTGTACTATAACTAAAAGCAACACTGACAATACTCAAGCCATGGTTCAACTCTTTCCTTGTTGTTAATCAAAATAAACTTTGTAGATCAAATTTCTCCTTATTTGAAAGGGGATGGTTGGCTGGAAGTGGTATGACAATTCAACTATAACTCCTTCCAAAAGATTAATCCTATATATCTCAAAGACCTCCTCTGTTTCTCTTTCTCCTTCTCTCTCTCCCTTGTTAATGTAAACAAATGCGTATCATTGTGAAAATAATTAAAAAAGCAACTTCAATCGGGATAGCAAAACAGTGTTGTCCGGGCCGGAGTGTTTTCACCTCGCCTGCCACCCACTCTCACTCTTCCCCATTTGAGGGAATAGGCCTTTGGCATATCCAAGAATCCTTCTTTTCCCAAAACCATAGGTAAGATCATCCATCCTTCAAAATAAATAATGGGGAGAATAAGAGAAAGGGAATGGTGTCATCAGGAGAGAAAAAGAGATTGGGATTATAGATTGTTGCAACAACAAATTCATCAAAAAGAGAAAACAACAATGTTTAAAGACAGAAATACAATGACAGATAGAACTGACTGATTCTTTTTTTTTTCTTCTTTAAAGAACATCACAATGGCTCAACGTCTCACCTACAGACGCCGCTGCTCTTACAACACTCGCTCTAACCGCGTTAAGGCTGTCAAGACACCTGGTAATGAATAAAAAGAGATCAGTCATGCCAACAATTGAATTAACATTTTTTTTTTTTTCCTGTTAGGTGGAAAGTTAGTTTTCCAATACCAAAAGAAGCCTGTCAAGGCTCCCCGTTGTGGTGACTGTGGCGAAAATCTCGCTGGTGTAAGTGACAGATGGGATGATTGAGAGAAAAGAAGATGTGATAATTAACACATGTGCATATATAGATCAAGGCTCTCCGTCCCCGTGAATTCGCCACTATCTCAAAGACCAAGAAGACTGTCAGCCGTGCCTATGGTGGTTCTCGCTGTGCTCACTGTGTCAGAAACCGCATTGTCCGTGCTTTCTTGATCGAAGAGCAAAAGATTGTCAAGAAGGTCCTCAAGGGTACCAAATAAGCTGACCATTTTATGTCAATTTGGATAATGATAATAAAAAGCGTGACCTTTTAAAAAGTTTATTTGAATGACTTTATTATTATGTGTGTTTGACTTTTTGACGCTTAGCACCTCGTTGATCTTTCTTCCACTCGTCCTTTTCTTTGTTATCCTTCTTCATCTTGGTATGTCTGGCACTTAATAACTTTTGCATATTCTTTGTCTTCTTGAATTGAGGATTTGTAGGATCAATGGCAAAATGATGTGATTCTTGAATAGCAGAGAAACGTGGATCATTAATATCAAGCTCAAAGTCATCTTCTGTCTCTTCAACTTTCTTTCCTTTCTTTCCCTTCTTCTTCTTTTCCATCTTTTCTCGTTTTAACACTTCCTTCATGTTGAAGCCTTCGTCTTTACCATCGTCTCCCATAAGGAGCTCGAGTTCAGCACGTTCACGAGCCTTCTGTTCACGCTCTTCTCTGGAAGCTCGCTTCTTCTTTGCCTTCTTTTCACTATCATCAGCATCCACAAAGCCTTCTTCTGCCATTTCTGATAGTGCTTCCTTAAAGTAAGGATCACTCTCCATATCAGCATCGATATCAGCTATAATACACCGATTAATAACTGCATTTTCACCAACGATTTTAATATGTGCAACTTACATTCATCTTCGTCTTTGGGAGTTTTATTGTTTTGTTGCTTGGCGGCCTTCTTTGCTTGCTTCTTTTCTTTGACCTTGCGCATGTATTTTTCAATCGTTGTCTCTTCTTTATCTTCTTCCAGCTGGTTCTTAACAGCTACACTTGCTGCTTCACTCAAACCAGGTGTAAATGTGATTTCCATATCACCTTCTTCTCCATCTTCTTCATCTACCTTGTCTTCATAAGCATTGCCGTTATTTGATTCTAATAATTTTCTATATTTTTCCTTTAATGCTTCTACATCCTCTGTCTCTTCTTCATCATCTGAAGAGGCAAGATAGGCGTCAAAATCAAGGTTTTTCAAATCGTCCTGCGTAAACTCTCGTCTCAATGTCTGGTATCTGTCAACATCATCTTCATCCCAAGTTAATTTCACTTTGGTGTTCTGGAGAGCCTCTGTTGTAAACCTGGTAGGTGCATAATTATCAGGTACGATGGTAGCCTTGTCTTTGATTTCTTCATTATTAAATGACATATCATCGGGTATATAGCGTAAATCAAAGAAGTTGGCACTATTCTCATACTCTGTATTATCACAGGCATTATAAATGATCTTGGCTGTTTGGGCACTATCACATTCTACTACTGCATAATAATACTTGAGTCTGTCTAATTGGTATTTGCGCAATGCGTCCTGATCAAAGTCACGACCATCTCCCTCTTCTACTTGATTCTTAATGATCGTTTCTGCTGTAATTTCTTCTTCTTCTTCTTCGTCACTCTCGCTGTCTGATCTATCCTTCTTTTTGAAAATCTCTCTAGGTGGACCGCTGACTTCTTCGGCCGCTAGTCGTTCCTTTCCAAATTCAGATGGGTAAATGGTGACACTTTTGATGATACCCGTATCAGGCTTAAATCCATTCAGTGCCTTCAGGATATCAACGGCCTTGATTTTATCCCAGTCCATGTTGACAAGAGCCAATCGGTGTGTTTCATCACCTTCATGAATACGCTATGATACTTACTTAGTCAACAAGAAATAAGACCATTGTTTATAATCACTTACTCTAATCGCATCCATCTCATCGGGTTCACTTTCCAAGTCCTCTTCGTCTTCATCTGTATCCTCTTCCTCATCTGAAGAGGAAATTTCACCTCGACCACGCATAGGATCATAGCCAGCCAAAAGCTTTTCATCAAGTAAATTCTCTTCATCATCTGCTAATTCCTTTTCTAATTCTTCTAGTGTCTGTTCTTCATCGCTTCTCTCTTCTTCATCTTCTTCTAGTTTATAGTAACGCTTTAATTGTTTTTCGGCAGTGTTTTGTTTTAATTTGCGGCCATATTTATCAACACGGGCTAATATATAGAATTAATGACTATATAGAAAAAGATATATTGTGACAACTTACGAGCATCGCTAAATTCAGCAGAATTCATCATGGAAGCGAAACGTTTATCAATAGTAACCTTCATGTCCTGTTTCTTTGGTCTCATGAATCGAGGATCATGATGAACATTGGCGAAACGAGGATCTTTTGTCACAGGCTTCTTTACGTTATTGTTATGTTGTTTGGCCATGACTGAATAAAGTTTTTTTTTTAAAAAAAAAAAAAAAAAAAGAAAAAGAGAATATACAAAAAATAAGGGCAGATATGAAAAAGGATCTATTGTCACAGCGACTGCTAAGCCACTCAGAAGGAAGTGGGAAATGAAATGTTGGATAGAATTTGCTTGAATTTTAATAGTAGAGAGAAGAATAAGAGAAATAATGGTAAAAAAAAAAAGACAACAAATGAGAAAAAAAAAAAGAGGTTAATTAAGTTACTAAGAACAGAGAAAATAGGGCAATCACACGTTACTTTTAATACAACCAAGTCAGAGACCAAGGTAAATGAAGAGTTGAACGAGTTGTTATTGATCTAATACCTAAAAAATATAGCTCACGCAACTATCAGTAAGTTTATTAACCATTTACTATTCACAATAAGGTTTTGCTTATTGCTTTATTCAGTGATTTTGAGACAGAAAGCCAAGCATTTGATCGTAAGTTTGTATTTTAAGAATCAACTTTAAGCTGACATCGCGTATGAACTAGGCATTGCAGAAATGTATGAGAACCAACTTGCTAAAGAGAATCCCAACGTAGGACAAATTCAATACAGGTATATATTTAAAGTGATGACGTTAATAAAGAAGCAAAAGAGGAGAAAACTAATATCAAGGGGGTAAAAAATGATAGAGCTGAAGACTTGTTTCGATTTATTGATTCACACAAAGAGTTTGTTGCACTCGTTTTTGATCCAAGAACATCTGTAAGTTATCTGATGCATGCTTAATACTTTACTAATTATTTTATAGACATATCGACCTCATGATAAAGACTGGATCAAGGATCGTTTGATCGCACATTTTAGTAGACAGCAAGCAAGCGCCCCACCAGGCCAACCTCGTCGTAATAACAGACGTTATCACTAAATAAAATTTATAAACTCAATTTTAATCCCGATATTATGTTCCAAAGTAACTTGCGGCCCTTTTTCCTCTCCCCTTTTTTTTTCCCTTTCTGTTCTACTAAGGAACTCATCATCTAATGTAGGTTTATATAACAAACTCGTCTTTTGTCTTGTTAAGTTATTTGATAGATGAGTGTACAAGCGCCTGTCATAAAGTTACCTAAACGAAAGCCTAGTATACTAGTAAAACAGTGTGAGGCGCCTGAGGTGGATGATTACCTCGTATCGGATACGTTATTCATGAACAAACTACCAAAGAATGTACGAGAGAGTGATATCCGTGCTCTTTTACAGCATTGTATGCCTATAGAGTAGAGTAACAATCTGCAAGTATTACACAAAATAATAACTCTATTTATTTAGAATCATCATGGATCGAGAGAAAGATAGTGGGCAGTTACGATTTAGTCACGTCAAATTCGGTAAATGAACCATACATTATGCTTAAATCAGTTAATAACCTTTTTTTTTAAAAAAAAAAAAGCGGACAGAGCTTATTCTTTATATAACGGGTTTAAATTTACCAATAATGCAAAATTAGAATTACAAATGTACCAAGACAGTCGCTTAGAGCGTGAGGCAGAAGGCGTATTATTACAAGTGAATGGTTTACCAGAGTATTATGATGATAATAAGCTCTATGATACCTTCCGTCCCTTTGGTCCTTTAGATTTATGCAAATGTGTTATGGATGATGATGGCTTATATAAAGGGACAGCCTATATACGGTACTTTTACCAGCATAACTCTGATAATGCACAAAAACGTTTGGTAATTTTCTATATTTATTTATATATGCAGTGACTCATGTGTCATTATCATTAGGATGGATACGTAATAGATGGATACAAGATGTAAGTAGCCTCTAAGGAGAATCAGAACAAGAAAGAGAGAGAGAGAGAGAGAGAGAAAGGATAAGAAGGGGAATATAGAAAACGAGAAATTAGTATCAATTTAAACCAAAAAATATATAATGTTTAAGGAGGATAGAAAAGACCAAGAGGAGACGTAATATCTCTCTCTCTTCCTCTTTCTCTTTCTTTTTTTTTTTTTCTTTTTTTATATATTAATCACTCATATCGCTGTAGATCTGTTACACAGTGTATGTCCTTAAAAGCACATTCAACATCACCCTACCAAAAAGACAAGGTAAACAGGATATCATCCTTCAAACCGAGTCTTACATCAATGTATAGATAATGGAAGACACTAATGGCAGTCCTGTTATTGACAAGATGAACTTGTATGTCAAAAACCTCGATCCAAAAATCAACAATCAGGATTTAAATCAGCTGTTTCGAAAGTATGGTAAAATCATTTCGGCAAGAGTCATGACGAATCCAACAACTGGTCAATCCAAGGGATATGGATTCGTCAGTTTCAGTAAACCAGAAGAGGCAGAAGCTGCTAAAGATGAAATGAATGGCTATATAGTCGGCAGTCGTGCGCTGACTGTTGCTTATCATGAACCCAAGAAGACCAGAGCTAACAACAATAATAATAACATGAGTAACCATAATAACAATTACCAGCAACCACAACAATATCAACAATATCAACAACATCAACAATACCAACAGCAACAGCTGCCATTACAGCAATCACAACAATATCAACAGCCACAGTTGCAACAGCAACAGCAACAACAACAACAACAACAACAACAGGAGCGCTCGTATCGTCCTAGCTTTGTCTGTCAGTCGCCTTCCTATTTTGAACCACAACAAACGTACCGATCTAGTGGTAAGTATGCACCCATGACGTTTGTGTTTGGCTAACGTCAAACTTGTAGTGAACGGTTTGGGTATTGACCATATGGACGAGTTAGGCATAAACATGAATGTTAGAGATCTTTCTATTGGACAAAAGCCTATGTACAGGAAGCCCTCAGAGCAATACTCTCCCTTGACAACCAGTACTGTAAAATCGCTGGCCTCACTAGCATCAGGTGCAAGCATCCAACGCACGCCATCCAATTATATTCAACTACCGCCAAAACGACCCACCTTACGCCGAAAGGGTTCCTTAGAGTCTGTGATGACTGAATCAAGTGCGAATATACAACGGGCCAGACTGGAAACAGCTGTCAATAGCTGTGGTGACTACGGCGAGCACATTGGCGATATTGTCGATATGCTGCTCACGTTGAAGCGAAAGGAGCGATCATTGTGTTTATTCAATCCTGATTTTCTAAAGGAAAAGATTAGCCTTGCTTTGGAGGCTCTGGAAGCATGTCAAGAGTCTGAAGAAAGCGAGGATGAGATGGTGATGGACACTGCCGAAGATGAATTTCAGAGCTTAAAAAAGTAAGATTTCATTTTGTTTTATAGCTTGATATGTTTATATTTATCGCCTTTGCCTTTTAGAAACCGCGCTCCAATCTCACCAGTATACACGACGGCATACCAGCCTATGAGCCCTCCATCACAGCCCAAGTCAAAGGCTATTCCTATCGTGGCTCCTCCCTCTGCGTCATCAGCCTCTTCTTCTACCTCACATCAGCAACCCATGACCAACAAAGATACCAACGAAGAGATACAAGCGCTTATAGCTTCCTTTGAAGGAAAGCCGATTCATGAAAAGAAACAGTTATTAGGAGATAAACTGTTTCCTCTTGTAAAAGTAAAGTGTCAGTATATGCCTCCTTCATATCTTAACCTTTTTTTTTGTAGGCTACGGGTACAAAGCAAGCACCAAAAGTGACTATTCGCTTATTGGATACTGTGGATTTGCATGAATTGGCTAGAATTATGTTTGATACCCCTTTATTAAAATCTCGTGTAGAAGAAGCATTTAACTCTTTATGATAATAAAAAAGCCCTACCTTTCAATGGCCGTATAAAACCATACTATTACTTGACTATTGTGTATACTTGTTGATATAAGCAAACGAACGTATACTCTTATAATCATGACTATCATCGTCATACATACAAGGGCATATCTTCTCCTTAAAGATCTTAAATTAAGGGTTACTAATAAATGAAACACGATCATAAAAGAGCTTTACCCCTTTTCGTTTTAGAATGTTTCGCGGGCAAACTGTTACCCCCCCCCGTTATCAAAGTGTTGAATAGGGAAATAATAAAAATGGAAAAGGTGAGATAACAACTATACAGTTGAACAATGCGTGCCTATAAAAAAAAAAACAAAACTCGTTTGGAGAACCTTGATATTAGCTTCCTTGGCTTGTACCAGTCATAGGTTGCCTGAGAAGGGGAGCAATTCTCCTTTTAATTTCACGTCGCAATGAGAAATATGGTTAATTACAAAGCAAAAAAGGTTTATCTAATGTAACAATAATGTTTATAATATTCTATCTTTATCTAAAGACGATAGTCTCATAGTTCGACATCTGCTCTTATAATCATCCCAAGGGAGATAGGCACCACAGATACGTCGATGTCCAGTGAAGGCACTACGTCCATGCAAAACTCGCCAGTTATCAAATGTGACCACACGTCCAGGGGGCAGGCTATCCCATAACTCGTTCTTTGCGGATGTCAATAGTTTATGCCACATAAATAAAGCATCGTAAAATTCATCCAACTGACTACTACTCAAGTGATTCATGGTAGATCGATCGTCATTATTATATCTGATCTGATAGAGGTCACCATCAGGGCCGTGGTTGAGGATAGGAAAGGCACGAGGGGTAGGTGCAATAAGGACATTTTCATCGCCTGCCGAGTGAGTCGGTATCAGCGTCTTGGACAGTGTTTGGTAAGCATTAGGTGATTTTTCCTTGAGTTGCTTTGCGACATGGAACCCATCCACAAATAAAGAATCACCTCCCTTGCCATTAAACTCTAGCTTGTGAAACATTTGTAAGCCCGAAGGTTCAGTGAAATAGGTGTTGTCAGTGTGTGCACCCAGTGCGAGTGTCGTGTAGGCTGTGTCTGCGTGTGCCAAGTCCGCAGTAAAGGACCAGATACCCTCGGAATAGTGTGTTTCTCTGAGGAAGCAGATGCGGCGAGCCAGGGCTTCTGTTGCTTCTACTGTTGTTGGCACACCTTCTACAAAGGCAATACCGTATGTCTCGAGTTGATCTAGCCATTGTCTAAGTCCTTCGTCTGTGTTCATAACAGCCTCGTGAGGCACAGCATCCAGTTTGAGGCCAGCGTCCCAAAGCCTAGGTCGTTTGCCCTCAAGAGGATCGGATGCTCGAAGAATAGGGCTATAAGAGTGTGTGTAGAGCCAGTCCCACGCATAAGTGCTTTGATGACCATCAGGCCAGGTTACTTGAAGGCCAGCTTCAGTACTCTCGACAGAGGTGGGATGAATATCTCTGGGAATATCGAATGTATTCACCAATCGTTGGCGTGTTACCGGATGATAGCATTTTTCGCAGCGACAGTGGTCTCTAAGCCAAAAGTGATGATAGACACTTGTCTTTTGTGCATTCCAGTCAAGGTAAACTTGCTTGTCATTTGCAATGCCTGCTCGCTGCGGAGTGTTGCCTGTGCCTTGTAAACGCTTTTTTGCCTGTGCTAAGTGAAGTCGAGGGGCAGCAGTTGAGAAACAAGTCTTTTGTGTCAGTTGAAATAAGCCTCTGCGTATCATTCTTTAAAGAAAGAAAGTGGGTCCTTTAAATTTTCACCTCTTTTTCTTCTTTGTCAGCTTTGTGTCACGTTACGACGGTACCTTTTTAAAATTACACAGTGAATTGTTTAAATAAGTTTCTATAGAAACATAGAGCGTTGTTATGCTGCTTGAACTTAAGAGATATTAAATAAATGAAGATTATATATAAAAGCAAGTAAAAGAGAACTGATCGCATCCTTCTGTCCTTTTGTTTGCTGTGGGGTATTTGTAAATATGACAGGTATGGCTTTTGGCTCCTTTAGTACGGATATCATTATGTTGATTTGGCCTATTTCGAGCCTTGTTCTTTTTCCAAGTCTTTTCTATTCACTCAAAACTACAGCTTTACATTCATCTATGCCATTTTTATTATGTACTATAGAGCTACACGCATTGCCTATTTTGGCCACCTTTTTTTCGTTTACTGTCATTTCAGCAGTCACTCGAAACGTCATTTGTTTTCAGTTCTTCCTCTTTTCTTTCTTACAATCTCTTTACGATCTGTAATGTCACACTACGATAGGGAAAGAGATTACGATAGCAGCAGACCAAGAGATATAGATAAACCTAATCCTTGCAGGCTCTATGTTGGTATGGTCTTGTCTCGTAGCAGTAGCATCAACTAATATATATATATAGGTAACGTCAGTCGCTATGTCCGTGAGAAGGATCTTAGGAATCTGTTTTCAAGATATGGAAGAATCAGAGACTTGATATTGAGAGTGGGTTACTGTGCATATGTGTTTATTGCCTTGTCCCGTGCTGATTTATGTTTTGTTTTTATGTTTGGATGAATTAGAATTTCTATGCATTTGTTGAATATGATGTAAGCAAAAAGAGAAAAAGAGGGAAAAAAAATATATTACTGATGCAAGCATTTATAGGATGTCAGAGATGCAGAGGATGCCACTAAAGAACTCAACGGTTACAAGCTTGAGGGCGAGAGAATTGTTGTTCATGTTGCCAACGTTGCTCGTAGCCGTCTCAGCCGTACCAGAGATCGTGAAGACCGTGACAGGGATGGTCGTCGTCGTGACGATAGCCGTGAACGTGATCATGATTATAGATCAAGCAGAAAAGGTGCTGACTCTAATGATCCTGACAGATGCTATAACTGTGGTGAATTTGGTAAAGAAAATGATTATATGAATGTAAACAATAGACTCACTATTAAACATAGGTCATATGTAAGTGCAAAGGACAATGAAAGGGAAAGAGACTCACTTTGTTTTTTCATGGAACTTCTTGTAGTGCAAATGAATGGTAAGTAATATTCATATATAAACATACTAGTAACTCACTCTTTGTTGACAGTTCTTTACCAAAAGGAAGGTAATAGACACATAATAGACTAATTTAAAAAAAGAGATTTATTTTGTTCTTGTATAGTGGCGAACGTGCTATGAGATTCCAAAAAGGAGTTTGCTTGTAAGTCAATGATAGATTTCTTTTGTTGTAAGCCAACGATTATAAATTAGTGAATGTGGCGAGACTGGCCATCGTGCTCGCGATTGCCCGTAAGTAAACAGAAAGAATATTAGAAAAAGGGGTTAACTCTTTGTCTAGTGATAGGAGAAATGGCTCTCATAGACGCAGACGCTCTAGATCACGAAGTGTTGGAAAACGTTCCCGTTCTCGCTCAGACAGTCCTGCCAGACGATCCCGTTCAAGAAGTCCTGTAAGACGTTCCAGACGTTCACGTAGCCCCAGAAGATCACCCAGCCCTCGTCGTCGCTCCGATCGCTCTTTTTCTCGCAGCCGTTCTAACTCAGGAAACCGTGCTCAATCGAGTAGTCCTAAAAGAAGAAGAAGCGATTCTCGAACAGCCAGCCCAAAGCGCCGTCGTTCATACTCCTCCCGCAGCAGACGTTCCAACAGCCGTGAATCAGTAAAAGAAAAGGACGAGAGAGATTAATATCACCATTACGTCAAGTTCCGAATAAAGTTCATCACTGAATTTTAATTTGAGTGTTTATTGTGTTTTGCGCGCGCAAATTTTTTTGCTCTTTTACTTGTTCTTATCATGCCGACTGTCTACTCTTTTGCAAACGGAGACGCGCTTTCCAGTGGTTTAAACAGCTTTGTTGAAAAGGTATCACGTGAAGCAATTGCTGACCATGGTTACCTTTCTGTTGCCATCTCTGGTGGTTCATTACCCAAGATTCTCTCAAAGGAATTAGCTCACAATAAGAATGTTGACTTTTCCAAGTGGCATATGTTTTGGGCTGACGAACGCTGTGTTGCTCATGATGATGCAGATTCAAACTTTTTGGAAGTGAAAAAGTCCCTGTTGGACCATATCCCTCAAATTCCAAAGGATAATGTCCATCCTATTCATGAAGCTTACGCCAAAGCTAAAGACGCTGACAAAGCTGCCGAGGAATACGAGGACCAGTTGAAGCGATTCTTTAACAACCAGTTACCTTCATTTGACTTGATGCTACTCGGTATGGGCCCCGATGGTCACTGCTGTTCCTTGTTTCCCGGACATCCTTTATTACAAGAGCATTCCCGTTGGGTTGCTCCCATTGTGGATTCCCCCAAACCCCCACCAGAACGTATCACGTTGACATTCCCTGTCGTGAACAACTCAAAGCTTGTTGTCTTTGTTACTGCTGGTGACGGTAAAAAGGACATGGTGCAAAAGATCATTGAAGAACCTCAACATGAATTCCCTTGTCAGAGAGTCAAACCTACACATGGCCAAGTTTACTGGTTTATTGATGCCGCAGCTGCTGCTAAACTTCGAAAGGAATCGTGTTCGGACTATAAACTGTAATCTCCTTTTTTTTTATTTGGAATGAAGACAAAGGGGGTGAAGACGGAAACCGGGATCACGTATATAGTAAAATAAATAAATCTTTGAATTACTATAAATGTAAATGATTATTCCGTTAATGCAGCTTTGCAGCTTTGCATCTTTACGCTCAAAATCATTACTGTGAATATTTTTATAAAGAATCAAATAAGGTATCTTTAACAAAGAGAGAGAGAAGTGTTCGTAAACAAGATCAAATACTTCAATTCTTTTCCCTTAATTAATATAAATCCCATTTCTGGAAGATTAAATTTTCCTTCCGTTTTGGCAAAGACGTTCAATTAATTACTCTCCCCTTTAGAAATCTTTGGAATTTTTTTTAATTGTTTTACTTCAATGATACGAAAAGAAGAAGGGGAAGGACAAAGGCTCATTTCAAAGAATTTAAAAAAACATATAAAAGAGGGCAATCTTTTCTGAATCGATCCAAACTTATCAAACAATCTTTTCTTACAAACAATCAAAACATGGCTCGTATTTCTCAAATCTGTCTTGCTCTTCTTGCTGTTGCCTTCACTGCTACCTCTGCTGCTCCTTGCTATGATGGTCAAAGCTCAGTTTCTACTGTTAACTCCAATGGTTCAGTTACACCTATTACTCAAGTTGATGTTACCAAGGATGCTGATGTCGACAATGATGAAGCTGAAAATGATGGTGATGATGTCTCTGATGCTGTTGATACCTCTGTTGATGTTGATGCCTCTGTTGACGATTCTGTTGACGATTCTGTTGACGATTCTGTTGACGATTCTGTTGATGACTCTGTTAATGCCTCTGACAATACCTCTGATAAAGTCTCTGATAATGTTAATGCCTCCATTGATGTTGATGCCGAAGCTACCACTGATAGTGCACCTTGTGTTGATGGTGATAGCACTGACATAGCCAACGTTTCTACTGATGATATCAAGGATACTATTGACGTTATTACTGGTCATAGCTCCACTAGTGTCACTCATGGAGCTAATAGTGTAGTCGCTGCTGCTGACGGAGTAAACAGAAACTCTCTTCTTGGCGTGACCACTGGTTACATTGGTACTGGTCCTATTAACTTGGATAACCTCGCTACAAATGCTCTCAGCTCTGGTAACTTTGGAGATGGTATTTACCAAGCTCAAGCCAACCGTGCTCCTTCTGTTACCTCTGTAGAGAGTGGCAATGGTGGTGGCCTTCTTGATATTACTGCTGGTTATGTTGGCACTGGTCCTATTAGTGCAGACAATGCCCTTACCAATCTTCTTGCCTCCCGTTCAAATGGTCCTTTCTATGCTCAGTCTGCTGATTCCTCTGATGCTCTTTCTACTGTTGACGTCAATGATGGCAATAGCGCATCTGTTGCAAATATTGATGCTGGATACGTAGGAACTGGTGTTATCACGGCCGACAACCTTGGTACTAACCTTCTCAGTGGTGATGGCACTAACGGTGGTCTTCTTAACCGCATCTTGTAAAAAGGGAGGGGGAAGAAAGAGATAGCATACGCATAGCATCTTTGCATTTTTCACCATTCATTCATACTTTTATCCATCTTTTCATTACTTACATTCTTTTAATAAACATAACCCATACATTATAATTTATTTGAATGCGTCTTTTTGAAACAAAATATGTACTTAAGGTAAAGGAATAGTGTATTTATTAAGTAAATACCCTTTGGTTAATGATTGTTAGTGAATAAAGGCGTTACTTTATTATACTTTATGGGGGGTTTGATTTAATGTCAAAGTGTTGCTCTTGCAATTACATTAGTGAGGCTTCTAGGCCATTTATATAAGTGAGTCTCTTAGCTGATAGGTTATAAGAGGTATATAGTGTGTAAATACCACACTGACACTTATTCAAGTCATTACTAGACTGTATTCTTTCATCTTTTTATCCTTTCCCTTTGATACAATATCGAGTTTTTGAAACAAGTCTTTGTTTAGATTAAATCCTGTAAACAGTTAGGCCATATGATCCCTTTCTGCTGTGTTCACTCTGAGCTCATAATTATCTTCTCCGCTTTATACTCTTTTGTATATAATGCCGTTGATCGTTTAAAGGGACCTTTTTCACTTTTTAATATTTTTATGAGTTTTCAAATAGTTCTTCGTGAAGGTATCCGTGGTGGATTTGTTGGACCTACAACAAGGTAAGTACCGAGATTGAAAAAGAGACTACGAAATAAACTAGTTTTTGTTAAAGATATGCAGTTCAAATCCAAGGTGATAAGTCAGGAGCAACTGTTACGCAGTCAACCTTGAAACCAGACTCAAGGACAGATTATAATACGATGGCTGGTGGTGCTTCGTTGTAAGTAGATATGATGTGAAATCCATATGCTTTATCAACCTTCTTTTCATCCATAGCGAAGACTTGGCTAATCTCGTACAAACTTTAAAGGACCAACTTTCCAAGTTACCCACGGAACAACCTCCAGGTAGCGAAGATATCTATGACCTAGATACCTCAATTATTTTTGCCTGTGATGATTTCGAATGGTGCAACGGTAAAGAAAAAAGAAAAAGAGAAAAGAAAGGGTATTTGTTTGTATTTACATCATTTATTTGTACCAAAACAAGGTGGTCCAGGAGGTTGCGCACAAGGTCAATCTTCTGTACAAGCAACCGAAGAACAAAAGGAAAAGTTTAAAGAATTGGTAGAGTTATTGAAGGGTGTTGGTCAAAACTTTGCTGTTTCAGCCGCGTGATTCTTTTTCAGCCTTTTCTGCTTGTTCCTTTAATTTGGCTAAGCGTTCACGGTTTCGTTTTAATAAAATTCTATTCACATTAGCTTTTTCAATATCTGCCATTTCGTGCCAGTTGTTGATTCTACTCATTGTACCATCCTCGTTAATGACTATGTAAATGGTAAGTCCACGTATATGTTTATTGTTGTTCGTACTTTACCTACTGGGCCAAGTTCTTTTAGCTTGAATGTATCATTGACGCCAATAGTCTGTACTGTTTCTTCTGCAGTTGCTGGTAAAGCAAGAAGAGGTTTCTTTGATTCAGAAGTAGTTGTCATTCTAGCGATTCTAATAAACTGTCTAAATGGTGAAAATGTTGACATAAAAATTAAAAAAAAAATAGAACAGGCCAGTTTTATATGACCGCAAAGAAAAAGTTCTAGAAATTGCACTTTTTCTCTCATTTTCTTTACTTTGACTTGAAAACATAAACTACGTGCTTTACTAAAACCCTTAGAGAGAAAGGAATATATGACTACTTTATTATAATATAGCAAGTAAAGTTCTTATAGCAGCCCTGAATTGTCATGTCTTAATATAAAGAAACTTTTTATATATGTTTAAATATAATGAAATAAGATTGCTAATATTATTGCATCTGTAAGGAAATGCGCTTAGCTTTTTTGTTTGAACAAAGGAGTACCAGAACAAGTTACACCAACAACTTTTATGCAGCACGATATTTACCAAGATAAAGTGATTGACCTATGATACTTCTTTATTATCATTGTATTTCTTTAAAATGTGGCATATCATTCATAATTTCATGTAAAGCATTTGTGGGCTATCGAGATATAGTGTTTATATACAACAGTAAGAGAAAACAACCAGAAAAAAGAGTCTTTTATTTATTTACTTACTTTCACTCTATCTGCAATGATGCCATTAATTCCTCCTTTGAGGGAGCTAAATCTAACTTGTCAAATCTTCTTGTATCATAGAAAGTCGCTGATACAATTCTTCCATCAAAATATCTACCATTCAAATCTTGGACAGCCCTTTTTGCTGCTTCTATTTCTGTAAACTTTACAAATATACGTACAGCTTTATCATCAGGCACTTTTCCACGAGGTACCTTTTCTCAATTGTTAATAAATGAAAAACAATCAAGCAAAGTTTAGGCTTACTTCAAATATCAAGCATCTTTCTACTTTGCCATACTTTGAGCACTCTTCTGCTGTTTCTTCTTGAAGCATGTCATCTACTTCGCCTGGGCCAACCATATTTGTTAACAGGACAGTCCTCGTCATTTTTTCTTTCATTTCCTTCTTTCCAGGAATATTCGCCGCTTTCTGTGTGGAACTATCGATGATGACACCGTTGCCATGTCCAATAGGTTTTACTTGTAGAGCCTCTTTTATGCCTTCTCCTTCTTTACCAAGTCCTTTATACATGTCAGAACTTTATCATCTTTATTTAATCTGAACCTCACCTTGGCCTTCTTGCCAACCATATTTTGCCAATACTTTCTTTGCAATGTTTTGAACTGTAGCTAGTCTTGTAATATCTGATCTGAGATTTCTTTTTAATAACTATCTAATCCATTATCTATGGCTTACTTTGATTGTGGTAACTCTATAGGTGGCTGTGGCTCTTTATGCATTTGTTGTTGTTGTTGACTGAGCATCAATCTTCGTTTATAAGCATCCTCTGCTGTCTCATTTAGATCTATCTTTGCTGGTGATATGGAGGGTGGAGGTACAAAAGGCTGGTTATATACTGACGAATTTGTTCTATGATATTTAGGAACTGTATTCATATATGCATCAATGATAAGTGTAACCTATACCCTGAGTGTTTCCTCTTACCTTGTGAGCCTGGTGTTGGGGAAGGAGTTCGAGATTTTGATCGTGAACGTGATCGTGAACGAGAGTATGAACGAGTATAAGAAGGTGACCTTGACCTTGATCGAGACCTTGACAAGGATAGAGTAGATCGTTGTGCCTGTTTTTTCTCCCAATCTCTTTGTCTCTTTTGTCTTTCACGAAGGCCTTTACGCTCTTCTTTATATTGCTCATAGTCATTAGGACGATGTGGGTCATAGTCTTCCAGCATGTTGAATACAATTGGCTGAGGTTGATTGTTGGTCATATTCTTCTTTTTTCCCTTTTTCTAACCGTTGTTGTGAATAATTTCCGCATTACAATTGCTTTCTATTGTTGTCAGTATTGTTTTTACCTTTGATTTTTGAATAGAACGAAATCCGTTCACGTCATCAGGCGTCGATAAAAGAGGGATCGCACCTAGATCAATAGTATTTGCTGCTTTTGTCTCTTGCTGAACAACGGCATTATCAAGTGCTTTATCTGTCTTTTCTTTGTTTACTGTTTCCACTGATACTATAGTAGCTCCAGCTGGAATGACTGATCTGTTTATTTTCGGTTTTGCTTGAATAGTAGGCCGACGTAAAACAGGCCTGAATTTGTTGATAGCTGACCAGCCTAAATTTTATATGTCGAATTAGAATCAGTCCTTCTATTCCTTGTCAATTTACCTTGAGGAGTAGGATGAGCTGTAACTGGTACAACTGGTGTTGGTACTATTGGCGCTGCTGGTGCTTCTGTATTGGATGTGTTTACAGCAGTAACAGTAGTGGCAGCAGCAGAAGAAGAGGTAGAAGACCGGTTAGTCTCAGGAGGAGGTAAAGATGAATAGAGTGAATAGAGCGATGAGCTTGGAGCATCTTGTTTTTGTTTAGTCGCTTCACCTTTCTTTTCAGTCTTTGAAGGCGGAAGAGAACCGTACAGAGAAAAAGACATATTATCAGGAAAGGAAAGAAAAAGGAAAATACAAGTTTAAACACAGAACAGACAGAGAAAGCTTTGTATCAAAGACGGTCCATTACTTTATTGAAAAGCATATAAACAATTTTAGTCAAAATGAACCGGTCATCCAATCAGAGAAAGGATACATCAAATCTCAATATCATAGAGAAGTAAAGCAAAGTAAACAATAGTTTTTCTTTTCTCTTCTTTCTTTTTGCCTTTTTAAACGAAAGCCACATTTTTTCAAGTGACAAAAATAGTATAAATTTCATTAAAAACTACGCTTTTCTTTTTCTTTGCATAAGTTGATTTGAGAGACAATGAGTGATACTGAACGTTCTGGGCCATCGATGGACGATGAGCTTTCACTTCCCAAAGGTAAATTGAATATGACATATATCGACGCTTATGTATAACATTGAATAGCTACGGTACAAAAGTTGATTAACGAAATGATGCCAGAAGATATTGTCTGTGCAAAGGATACACGAGATCTATTGATTGATTGCTGTGTTGGTAAGATTAGAGCTAGTCACAGGATCGTTCTATTCATGTTCTAATGACTATATCCTTAGAGTTTATACACTTGATTGCATCAGAAGCGAATGAAATATGCGAAAAAGAGACGAAAAAGACAATTGCTGGAGAGCATGTCGTGGCAGCTTTACAGACTCTAGGTTTTGAAGAATACGTTGAAGAAGTAGAAGAAGTGTTTAAAGAACATAAGAAACAACAAAAGGTAGGATAGTAAGTCAAAAGGATTTAAAAACAATACTAAGCTTCGATTAGGATCGAGATAAAAAGAGTACAAGACTAGAGAATACAGGCATTTCTGAAGAAGAATTGCTAAGACAACAAGAGTTACTATTTGCTCAGTCAAGGCTCAAGTTTGAAGCACAACAACAGTAATACTAATCTCTTTTATTTTTCTTCTTTATTTCTCTCCCTTCTCTCTCCTCTTTTGTGTGTACAGTTTATATAAAAAGACGATTGCTGATCCTTTTTTTTTTGTGTGTCTTCATTTAAATCAATATAAAAGCATCACTTCTTCGGCATCACACAACTAAATTTATTATTATCTAAAAAGATACAGCAAGAGCCGTTAAACTGTTACAATGTGTCTCACAACAACCATAGCATTGGGAGACAGTAGAGTATTTTAAGATTAAGACGATTTTGTATTTTTCTAGACCAATTAAATTAGCTTCTGGATAAGCATATTTTTTGAGACAAGGATGACTTTTTTCTAGACATTCTTACGTATCTTTCAGACAATTGAGAAATTAATTGAGATCTTTTTCGTCTGGAATAAGTCTTGGCAAGCAATGATATGGACTACGATGATTATTGATCCGCAAAATCATAACCAACTGTGACTGCGTGTAACCGTAACTTCAACCGTAACCGTAGCTTCTATTTTCAAAATATCTACTAGCTTTCGCTTGCCTAAGTCGTTCAGACCAGGTAGCTGGTCTTTCCCACTTCGGAGGGAGAGTAGAGGTTCTTATTTTTCTTCTCTAAAGCAATATGTTTTCTTTTTATTATTAGAATTAATCTAAATGAAAAAAAAATAAGGGCTTGGATACTCTTATATTTCTAGGAAAAATGAACAACGCTGGAATGAAATGAGTGGCTCCTTATTTATTTACCTTGCAATAGTTGACGCCTTACCCTTTTGAGCAAAACCAACTTGGGCGCTTGTGAAGTGTGTTTATATGGGCATCCCTTTTTGGAAGAAAAAGCGTGATAGCTCCAGTTGAATACAAGAAGCCTTCTAATGACTCTTTTCTTAGAGATATTGTGATTCTGATAAAATGCCTTGATCAAAGTTGTACACATCAAGTAATTTGTTAAAGCATCATATAATGCCAATGCACTTGTATCATTTCAATTCCTTCAGCATTATTTTTACTAGCCAGCAATCTTTCTTTTAGTTCCTCTTTATTACTATATTCACATAGGAGCAAGATGTTAGAGTAAGTATGAGATGTAGATAGCCCCCTCAGTTAATTAACATGAACCTACCTATCCGAATCACCCCCACTCTTTTGTGATAACAAATTGGAACTTATTGAGTTCGTCTATGGACGCCTAAGAAATCAAGCAATGGGCGAGTTCAAAGGGCTAGGACAAACTGAGGAGAGGGGGGGGGGAACATAATCTTGAGGTATTGCTATGGTGAACGTCTGGATTATATAAATTATATGAATCTTTGTTAAGACTAGGACCAGAAGATGAAAGGGCCATGGTCAATGTCTTGAAGAAGTGGCTGGATATGTAGTGTGTAATTAAGATATTCATGACCCTATAATGACTATCCACCATTGCTTTCATCTGACAGCCATCGCTGGTAGTTTTGGGGAGGATTATGTGAGAGCTTGTTCAGATAAAAGGAAACCGGATCATCAATAAAAAAGAGAAAGACCCAAGCGGGACGTGTGTGTAAGATGGTGATCGTCCAAATGTGGATAGCTGGGTTTACCACAATGATGCCGGCCAAGGCATCAACTTCTAATACAGTTAAACATGGGCGTCCATAGGATGGTCCAAAAAAGCGCACTATCCCGAGCTTAAAATAGACGCAGGTTGCATTTATCTTTAATTCAAAGAAAAAATACATTGATATCTAAAAAAATTTTGATCTATAAACCATCAATAGTAATTTCATTGCTTGTATATTTGCACAGGAGACTGTTAACGGTAAAAGCTGTGGTGTTTGATGCGTTTTTATGATACTCTTTTCAAAAAAGAAAATATGAAAAAAGAACAATATAAAATACATAAAAAAAACTCTATTAGGGACTCTTCAGCTGCATTCCAAAGAGAATCAAGCGTGTTTCGACAAAGAAGTAAAACCCGTTAAGAGAAACTTAAGCCAGAAGTGAAAAGTATTAGCATAAAGATTTCAAAATGGTCGCACACAAAAAATAACAAAGAAGCATGTGAAAAAATATATTCTCCCCCCTTTCTTTCATATTTTCATATTTTTTTTATAAACCTAACTAAACATGCTCATACGTTAATGACTGAACAAACACGTTTGTTCATGGATGCTCCTCTATCATAGGCCAGTGACCTTTTCGAATATCTACGCTAGTCTCGTGTACGGTTCATGGATTCACTTTAGGGGGGTCGATTGGATCTTCTACAGGGTCTAACAAATGTATTGAGGCGTTGTTCATGGACTTTCACTAGTATAGATCAATTATGATCTTCTGGATTGTCTACACAACTCTAGTGTGCTGTTAATCAATTCCCATATAGCTTGATGAATCTGATCCTCTTAAAGGGTTTACATGACCAGGTCCTAGTGCCAATACGCTGCATGCAAAGGGATCAAAGATCAACAGTACTCTTGGATAACAACAGATGGATGAACATATAGCTTAAAGCAAAGTTTGATCTTGAAAATATAAATATGACTGTAAAATACTAACAAGTAGCTTTTGAGTAGATCAGTCAAAGAAGTAGACAATGGAATTTTATGAATACAATCACGAAATAGAAGAACTGGAAGAATAATGGAATCTGCTTAGAGTTGGCTCTGATTTCAAAGCAGTGGCATCTGTTTCACTTTCTGAAGTTTAAAGATTAAATTATCACCATGGTCAATACAAGCAACTCTGTGCCAAAAAGTAGTCTACACCATACAAACTGCCTCAAGATGAATACGTCTGTACACCAAAATCTGGTCAACAAATATTATGTACCTGCAATCTGTCTTTGTTGTATTTAAACCTATGTTGCTGATAATAAAGAAAAAGGTTTTCAACTAAAAAAAAAAAAAAAAAAAAAAAAAGAGAGATTAAGCTTTCGATTAGAACACCTTTTCCCTTTAATGAAATGAACCAATATTAATCTTGATTATGAATAAAACGAATATCAAATGCACGCACTGCTGTGCTTATAAGTAAAGTGCCCTTGGCAATATTACCTATGGAGGCCGACAAAGTATGGCCATACTTGATAAACCAAATGACAATATTCGTTACTACAGTGATGAACTGCTCTGCCATCACATTTGTTTCCTTCTAAAACTTATTTATTCTCCTACTAGTTTATTTCAATATAAGGCTTATTTTATTCTTTCATGCATTCATGTATTCATATTCGTTTTCATGGTTATAAATCCTCCTTCCCCATCACCCAATAAATCACATATTTGATAATACCTCTCATTCAGCAAACACGAGTATTCAAATCATTAAAGGACTATATAAAGTATGTCGCGTACCTTAGCAATTCATCCTGTTTCGAGCGCCATTTGAAATAGTTTATGCAGACTTGGAGGATCCATTGCTTTACTATAAAAATGAACGTATAGTCATTAAATCTATCACAATCACAGTCATCGCTAATGTTGGTCTACATTTCACAAGCAGAAGAGAAAATGATAAGGATATAACAATAGGGAATAGAGGATAAACATTTTGCCTTTTACCTTTTACCTTTTACCTTTTTTTCATGTGCATTAAAAATAAAAATAAAAAACATTACACACACTCATGTTTTTCTAAGCCAACAGCTCAATCATTTATGTTTCATGCTTGATAAACAGGTTTTAATACACGGAGGTTAGGATAATTTGATTTTGGTTCTTTTTAACAAAAATAGTAATTCATTATTACTTTTATGAGACAAGTCATAGTGGCTAACCAAATAGATCAATCATGATTTGACTTCTTTTGATTTGACAAATAACAACTGTAATGGAATCAATCGCGTGTGTTCCACAGAATTGGTAGTCTAGTGCTCTTTGAGAAAAGCCTTATTTTTTTTTTTTTTGTTTACCATCAGCTGCCGTCTCCCTCTCAACCTTTTTCCTTGTACATCTGATTCTCACCTTACTTTTTTTTTTTTTTTTTTTTTTACTCATTCTTAAAGAAAACGATCAGAAAAATAGGAAAGCATGTATTGGAAATGAGAAAAGTGAAGCAATCATAATGAAAAAAAAATTATACGTGTGTGTGTATGTGTATGTGTGTGAGAGGTCAACTTTATGTAAACAAGCGGTCTTACAAAAGAAAAGGAAGTGAGAAAAAAGCATGCAAACGAAAGGGGGAGGAGGCGTTCGGATGCTCGGATATGCTCTAATATGGATAAGATAGAAAATGAGTTATTTATATATCCATGCATTATTGGAGAAAGGAGGAATGAGTCATTTATTTTCAGCCTAAATAACATAACTCACGTAAACAAAAAACTATAAAAGAGGCCATCATTCTTTTCCCTCTTTTCCTTCATTCTTTATCTCTTTTAAAAATTCTCCTATACTTTTATTTTATTATTTCCTATGTTGAAAAAGGTATAACAGCGTCTGGGTAATCTCAAAGTACATATAACTAATGTCATCCTTTAGGAAATACACTTTTGCTGACTCTATATCATGGTTCCTGATGCATCTTACTCTACCATAATGGCCTCTCCTTAAATAAGCCTCTGCTACTCGCTAATGCTCAAAAAAATGCTTGCTATTGCTTATCAATACAATCAAGCAATCAAACAATCAAACAATCAAATACTCATCAAACACTCAAATAATCAAACAAATACTCAAATACTTATCGAACGCTTATCAAATCTCTGGAAAGTCCAGTGAACACCTGCTCGTGCTTATCAATGCCTACAAATGATCATCAGTGCCTGAAAATGCTAGTGAATGCTTGTCCCATGCTTATCAACGTAAGAAAGTCCCTGAAGAACTTTGCTCATGTCTATCAATGCCTGCTGCTAATTAGTACTGCTTTGGAGTAACAACATATCCAATCTACTTTGCCACTATCTGCCAAACTCTATCAAGCTCTACTACAGGTCGCTGCTTCTCTATGCTGGATCGCTCCGAGATGTTCCTATTGTTATGGCTCTGTCTCTACAGCTGATGAACGGCCCGTAAACCCTCCCTCCCCCTACTGCTGAGCTCGGCGGTTGCGATGCTCCAAAGGTTCAATATTCCGATGTCTCCACGGTCATCACCCCTTCCAAAACGCTTCGTCCTAGGTACCTAGAAGTGCACTCTTTGTACGTTGAAGCACCTCTTTCGTTGAATTTACCGTGGTATGGTTTTGAGATTGACTTTTAATTTGAGATTTGAGACTTGAGTACTTTTTTTTCATGGAGGGCTTACACCTAGTAGTCTTCTGGCATGCAGTCTATGGTTCTAGTCATCTTGGGTTTGAAAGCTAGTGATAATGTGACCATCTGGACTTATGGAAAGAAAAAAGAAGAAATCTCTCTGCTTGGCTATCAAAAACAAAAAGTCTCTACTTGCTCTCTAAACTTGACTATCAAAACAAAAATCTCTACTTATTCAAAACGCTCTCTTTAAAAATCAAACTATTGATTACTCTAATAAAAAATTTATTTTGTTACTCCCACACTTTGACTTTTTGTTCTTTAATCTTAATAAAATATATTCACTTGATGCAATTTTCTTTGTCTCTGATAATCCAAGGAAACAACAGTTTAATGATTTTTTCATATGCATCATTATGAATCAGTTTGGATGATATTCACTATATAACCTCACATAGGTAGTTCTCATTAGTGACATGCCATATATTAATGTCAGTCTGTGCTATACAAACTTACAAGCGTTCTTCTAGGCTCTCAGATTCACATCCATGTATCGTCTTTGAGTATTGTACCATCAAATTTTTTTCATTGACGGAACGTATTCCTTGTATAATAGATCTTCATCTAAATGTGTTGACGATCTATTGAAAATACGAAAAAAAAATGCTTTCTTCTGCATCTTCACTACCAAAAGACAGGCTCTTCTTGCTCTATATTTTCATATTTGACACATCTCCTTATGGAATTGAAGGGTGGGCAATAGAGTCATCCCACATGCTCTCAGCGGATGAAATTTAGGTTTTAGTATACTGCTTGCCATGTCGAATGTAGATTGCTCTTTATTGTTTTCATTGGTGTGTGTTGCATGTTGGTGTTTATCAACGAGATGATCTCTGGCTGAGAAACTCCTTTCGCAAGCTGGAAACTTCCAGCTGGGATAACGCTTCTGATCAATTCGTTAGGACTGTAACTCGGTAACTTAACGTTATAGGACTTCTTTCGTTCAATTGAGAGAGTCAAGACAGCCGGCTGGCCAGTTTTTTGGTGGTAGTGCGTTTTTCATCAAATTTTTTAATTTTGCTATTAAAGCGTAATAAGCTCTTCATGATTTTATGCTCGCTATTATACAGCAAAAAAGAATAAATTAAAATTGATTGATCTAAAAAATGCAACATCACCACATTTTCAAGATTGCATCACGATTAGAGATGATTTAAAGTATCAACAAAAGGTAGTATTTCTTCAAGCTATGTTAGGTTTGCCAGTGTATACAGCGCGAGTAACATATACCCTATGTAGTCAGCCTATCTGCTGTAACCAACGTTAAAATTATAAGCGTAAGGCATATCAATGGTAGAAAATATAAATTCTTTGTTGAAAAGATGAGCTAAATATTAAGTATGATTTGAATACGGAAAAATTAATGTTTTCAACGTCATTATAAATCATTATTATATTATCACTTTCGGATACATTTAAAGAAATAGGATATTGAATTTACTACTGGTATACTAGAATTATTTCATTAAACACGTCAGATGTCATTCCTACCGTCTATGTCAACTTGATCGGTGGGGGTTCCAAGATGTAGATCAAAATGGCCCTGTTTATTCTTATATCCTTGGCTTATTGTTGTAGGTATTTGGTAACTGATATCTTCTTTTATTTCTATTCGCTTAGGACAACTTCATAATCGTTTTGGCCAGAATTAAATCAATCCTTCTGCCAAACCTAATGCTGAGAGGAATATTTGAACAACCACCCGAAAGTGTATTGTTGGTAGACCATGTTGGTCTGCAGTAGGATTATTTTTTTCACACATTATAAAGACAGCCTTGCTTGCTGACTGCTGAACTAAAAGAAAGCAATGCTGCTTAGAAGATGTATATTTATACTTTTTACAAAGATAAACAAACTCGGAAGAACGACATTGTGTTGTTTGCTGTAATAACTGTGATAAGTTTAGGAGGTGTTAGCATCTTGTTATTGTCGGGGTGCCTTTGCAAATTTTGACAGCATGTTAATTCACTTGTATCGTCGTAAGGACAAGATGTAGAGTTAAGTAGGTTATGCTTAGTTATTAATAATGGTATCTATTCCCCTCTCAGCTGCAGCTTTAACTACTTTTGTCCATTTTGTCTTTGAGAATACCTTTTATCACCATAATCCAGAATTATAGCTTAATAAAGTAATATAAGGACTTGGAAATAAGTGAATATTAAAAGTTTCGTTAATACAATTGCTGCAACTTAAGAATATGAAGCTGACTTTATTTAATGAACTTTTATACAAGTGAAATATTTAATCGTGCTAATAACAAGTTAGAAATTAACGGTAATTAATATATTTAAATACTCTACATCTTAGCTTTATCAGAGGTTTAACGAGTGAGACAGCTTTCCATGATTCGCCAACATAGACACATATGTATGTAGATTAAAATCTCATGCCCAGATTTACCCAAAATCCCTGATCGGAGTTTATTTAATTCGACTTATAAAACTCAGTGCTCGTGTTTTAAATGTAAATTAAACTTTTCTTTCTCCACCCCTTCATTTAGTTATACATGACTTCCAGCAATTTAGACTTGGTGCAAGTCTACACCAAAGGAGTCAAGGCTTGGTTTCCTGATGACACTCTCGGTTGGACCTCAGCTACTGTCGTTTCAAAAGAAGAACAAGCAGAGTTTATCAAGATTATCTTTCAAGATGACAATGACTCTGAAAAGGTAAGACCTTTTAACCTCTTTTGTAAACTTATTAACACTGCTTATAACCAGCAACATGTATTTGAATCCAAAAAAAGTGAACTCCCCCAGGCTACACTTCCTCCACTTCGCAATCCACCGAAAATGGAAAACACAGACGACTTGACAAACCTTAGTTACTTGAACGAACCTTCAGGTACACAAAAACTTGTAGCAAAAATAATAGAAGCTGACTCAATAACAAATTGACAGTACTCCATACTATTAAAACTCGATATGATCAGCACCATATCTATACATACTCTGGTATTGTCTTAATCGCTGCGAATCCATTCGCACGAGTATCGCTTTATGATCCTGAGATGATTCAAAAATACTCTGGCAGTCGAAGAGAAGACCTCGAACCTCACTTGTTTGCTATAGCCGAAGACGCTTATCGATGTATGATTCGTGATAACAAGAACCAAACGATTATTGTATCAGGAGAAAGGTAAAGAGGGAGTTTTTTTATATATTTCTTGTCATAGTCAAAGAGCCATCTCCTTAATTTTTTTCCTTCTCCTTATAGTGGTGCTGGTAAGACAGTGAGTGCGAAATATATTATGCGATACTTTGCAACAGCCGATGACACATCAAGCGCTGGTGTAGAATCTATGACAGAAGTTGAAAAACAGATTTTAGGTAACCATAGAACATAATCTATCTTCAAAATGCTCATCCCTTTCATTTTACCTTAATAGCCACCAATCCTATTATGGAAGCATTTGGTAACGCTAAGACAACCAGAAATGATAACTCATCTCGTTTTGGTAAATATATTGAAATCGAGTTTGATCATCAACGAAACATCGTTGGTGCCAAAATCAGAACTTACTTGCTGGAACGATCTCGTCTCATTTTCCAACCTGCCACTGAACGAAATTATCATATCTTTTACCAGGTAATTTAATGATAGCAAACAGGACTAAAAAAGGAGAGTTTTCATTAATGCGCTTTACCAGTTGTGTGCAGGAGCTAGTGATACTGAAAAGAAGGAGTTGGCCCTTAAAGAGTGGTCAGAGTTCCACTACTTGAATCAAAGTGGCACTGGTGTTATTCCTTCTATAGACGATGCACAGGAATTTCAAGAGACCAAGAATGCGTTGGTAACGATCGGTGTCCCACCCGAGGTTCAAGCAGATATCTTTCGATTACTTGCCGCTCTACTTCATCTAGGTGATATCGAAATTGGAGGCCGTACAGATGCAAGTGTTGCTGATGATGAACCTTCACTGCTCAAGGCCACTCAACTGCTCGGCCTAGACACGATGGAATTCAGAAAGTGGATCCTTCGTAAACAGATCGTAACACGTTCTGAAAAGATTGTCAGTAACCTCTCAGTCACACAGTCTCAAGTCGTTAGAGATTCCGTGGCCAAGTTCATCTATGCCAATCTCTTTGACTGGCTTGTCACCTTAATTAACAAAAGTTTATCGTGTCCTCAGACTGATCTAATTGCCAACTTTATTGGTGTGCTGGATATTTACGGTTTTGAACATTTCCAAAAGAACTCATTTGAACAGTTTTGTATCAACTATGCCAATGAAAAGCTTCAACAACAGTTTAATCAACATGTCTTCAAACTGGAACAGGAAGAATACGTTAAGGAGCAGATTGACTGGAAGTTTATCTCGTTTAGTGACAACCAAAAGTGTATCGAGCTGATCGAATCCAAGATGGGCATTCTTTCACTTTTGGATGAAGTAAGTAAGCACTTGACAGTTTTGATTGAGTACTAAAGCGATGACATAGGAATCACGTTTACCTTCTGGCACAGATCAAGGATTCTGTAACAAGTTGTATCAAACATTCAAGACAGATTATCAAGACTATTTCAAGAAACCTAGATTCTCAAATAATGCATTCACTGTCGCACACTATGCTCATGATGTACAATACGAAGCCGAGGGATTTTTGGATAAGAACAAGGACACTGTTCCCGACGAATTACTCAATCTGCTTCAAGCATCTCAGTTCACTTTCCTTTCAGACATGCTTCAGCCTACCACTGCACCATCCACACCAACAACAGAACAACCACCTGTCCGAAAATCAATGAATCAAGCCAAGAAACCGACACTAGGTTCGATCTTTAAGCTGTCGCTCATCAATTTAATGGACACAATTGGTGAAACTAATGTTCATTATATTCGATGTATTAAGCCTAATGAAGCCAAGGCAGCATGGGAGTTTGATCCCAACATGGTCCTCTCTCAACTTCGTGCCTGTGGTGTCTTGGAAACAATTCGTATCAGTTGTGAAGGTTATCCTACAAGATGGACCTTCCAAGACTTTGCCGATAGGTAAATGCAAACAGTGAGAGTATACATATAAAGCTAACGTGACCATGGTAGATACTATGCACTCATTCCTTACTCTTACTGGGACCCCAAGAGTAACCCTGACGTGAAGCAGATTTGCCGCGTTATTCTGGATACACATGTGAATGATACCAATAAATACCAAATTGGTCTTAGCAAGATCTTTTTCCGTGCTGGCCAGGTAAACAAAACAATCTAAACCTAAATAATAGGGCACTAATAGACTTGAATAGCTTGCTTATATGGAAAAACTGAGATCAGACAAATTGAATATGTGCGCTACAGCTATACAAAAGCACGCACGTAGATACCTTGCTCGTCTTCATTATATGCGTGTGAGAAAGCTTGTGCTGATGTTACAGAGTGTTGCACGTCGTGAATTAGGTAAGCAAAAATTAGAACTGCTGCGTCAAGAGCACGCAGCGACGGTGATTCAAACAAACTGGAGAAGATATATCGCTCGCAAACGATATTTGAAGATCAGAGGATTTATTGTTCGGCTTGAAGCTGTATGCCGCGGCTGGGTTGCTCGAAAGCGCCATCAAGTGTTAAAGAAAGAGCACGCGGCAATTATGATTCAAAAGATGGCACGAGGATGGATAGCACGTAAACGATACCAGGCGATACGACAGTATGTGATCAGTATCCAAACATGTATTCGAAGACGTCAGGCGCGTAAGCAATTAGTGATGCTACGAGCGGAGGCAAGATCAGTGAGTCACTTGAAAGAAGCATCATACAAGTTAGAATCGAGAGTAGTAGATTTAATTGCCAACCTGACACAACAAAGAGAAGAAAAGTCTAAATTAAAACTTCAAGCGATTGAAATAGAGAACCGTATCAAGAACTGGATACAAACTTATGACAAGGTAGATCAAAGAGCCAAGTCATTAGAACAAAACTTTGGCAAACAAGATGAACTTGAAGATTCAAAATGGAAAGAGCTCAAGAAGAAAAGAGAAGCACTTCAGAATGAATACATTAGTACACTAAATAAGATCAAGGGACAAGATAAAGAATTGATGAGATTAAAAGAAGAATTACTTCATCAAAAGGATGATGTAGCCAAGTTAAAGATTGCGACAAAAAAGACAAATGAAACTGATATCATTGAGCTAAAGAATCAAATATCAGCCTTAAAAGCAGCCACAGAATATAAATTATTTGTGCAATAAAAGGGGGGAAATTGATTATTATTATTATTATTATTATTATTATTATTTTATTGTAGTAGTACTTGTATCAAAAGAGGGAAGGGTATTTTAAGATGACTTGTTTAATAACTTGGATTCTAATACATCTATCCTATCAAAAAGTTGAACCAGCAAATCTTTTTTAGTTGTAGCAGATGTATGAGAAGTAGGAGAATGAATAGGGGAAGGTATGACTCTTGTATTTAATCTTGTTTCCAATCTTGATATTCTTTCAGCACATTCATTTAAGCAATGCTCTAGCCTTTGATTTAATGATTGATTGACATGTTTACGTACAAGGGATTCAATTAAATCAGAAGAGGATTGAAGTGTTTGTATCAAATTGGAAGACTTTCTTATTTCATCATCCAAGGTTGATTTCAATTCTTTGACTTGTTGGAGGTTATCATATAGATACTCAAATGGTTGTAAAAAGAGTTGTTTTCTTGTTGATGATGCTGACGATAATGATGCAGAGGTTGAGGATGCAAGTGCTGATGTGTGAGGTGGTATATGAGAAGGCACAATAGGTTGTTTCATTATTCTTTTATTCATGACTTTTCTGAGTGGGGCAGAGTGGATCAAATGGTGATGGTAATCATGTCTATAGCTTGGTGTTCTGATAGTCAGGTTCTTTTTTGGATCAACTAGCCTTTTCAATAAGAGCGACGAAGGTTTAGGTAATTCAATATAAGGTTCTTTAGGTGTCATGACAACGATAAATAAAGAAAGAGAGAGAGAGAGAAAAGAGAAAGAAACAGGGAGGCTTCTTTTATATGAATACGTTAATTATGGTTGCTATAGGGTTGTATTCATAGTCGTAGTAGCAATTGTAAATGAATTAAATGTAACACAAAAGGATTTAATGTAACACTGCTACACTGCTATTCTTGCAGTCGTGTTTCCATGTCAACCTGTCGTGATGATAGGATCTGGCTGTCGCTTTTCTAATTCCATATCTGCCTGTTTCATTGAGGGATAGCAATCTTTAGGAGAGGAATTACGGGCAACAATGAGCGATGGTCAAGAACATGTTGAGCTCCTGACCCTCGCTGATGATTCTGGTTTACGTCGAGTAATTGATTGAAGCACGATTTTATAAGTAATTTAGTACTAGGTTGAATGGTCTAGAGCGTTAATTACCTTGGCATAAATGTTACTAAAGTGTAATCAAGTGGTCAGCTTGATATATATGAGATAATATCAAATGATTATATCAATAATAAATGACCTTGATTCTACCTTTTTTCTAATCATCATTCATTTGTAAAGACAAGTCAAAGAAGGACAAGTCAAAGAAGGAAATATGACAATCAATTCTTTTCAAAAACGACAAAGTCCTATCATCACGATAATTTAAACAAGGTAATCTTTTCCCATCTATTTTAAGATTTATTTATTCCTCAAAAATAGAACAAAAGGATGTTTATATAAAAGGGATAATATAATCAATGCGTATGTTGACTAAAATATAGACTAATTACTATTATTAAATGGGATAAAGATTTACGTGTAATGTATTATATCAATGTGAGATAGACTCAATTTAATCTTTGTGCTTTTCCATTTTGGTAGAAAGAATCAAAAGCCTATTTTCCTTTTTAGTTTAATAAATAAGAAAAACGTGGAAATGAGGATCAATGCTAAAAATATCAATAAATTCATCAAGAACAGCGCGCACATTGATTAGAAGTCAATAAAGAAATATTCTTTGTATTTATTTAGTTTTTACACAAATGCAGATCATCTAGACTATTTTGTTCTTTGTATCAGAACATCACATACGATTAGGCTCATCGTGTTGTCTCTGATACTTTCTGTTTCAATATAGTCTCTTTTATTATTTTTTTTTTCTTTTAGACAAAGCACAACCATACACTTTTGCTGCCACAAAAGTTCTTTTTGCATTAGGATCGACTTTTTGTGATGATACATGTCTGTAGCTTATTGGCCGCAAAGTCTGGAAGCATTTCTTTTTTTTTTTTTTGAAAAACAAAAAAGTACAATTTCTAACTCAAAATCGAGTCTATTCTCTTTCTTGAGCAGCAGTAGTAAAATGGTTGTGAAGAGTATCTTTTCATTAAATTTTTATTAAAGGCTTGAATGACTGGTAGAAGTGGATAATTCTACCAATATTGTCAGGCAAAACGGCTGCTTTCTGATAATTATAAAAACGTGGTAACCAATTGCATATGAAAACATAGCGAGTGTTGCACAAATAGATGGCTCTGTTAAAGAAGTGAGCCTGTGTATACTATCAAAGCGTTGATAACCGTAAATGAGCAGTAGTTGTATGATATATCACATGAATTCAAAAAGGACATGATAAAGATGTATAAGACAGAGTATGATGAAAAGCTCAAGGTAATCTGCTTGTGGAAGTTATGCGGAACATCAAACTATAAAGCTAATGTACAACAGAACTTAGCATTGGGGATCAAGCTGCATCCCATACCATATGTATTACTAATAAAGCAAAGACCAAATAAACTGTCCATACATACTACAGCTGTTTTTCATTGAAAAACCTTGTTTATGAAGATTATTGACTTTATCAGTCATGGTTGACAGCTGTCATGCATGTTTAAGGAGAGATGACGCGCTTGTATACCTCGCAGAAGAGGTTCAACTCATATGCCAGTTTACTTGTTGATTATACAGCATGTCAAATGATGGCTTACATTTTGAAATTGAACTATATCCTTAATCATGGCGGTATTGGTGTATACGATAAGAGTTTTATTTTTAAGACTCTTTAAACTATTCTTTTCTCGTGTAATTACATACGCACATTGGCATGTTTTATTCAGTAAAGCAGAATGAAAATATTGCTTCCATATCTTCTACTGTCCTGGGTAAAATAGAACCAGGATCCTCGTAACCATTCTTTGGATCTTGTACTGCTTTGCTAATTTCACTGTAAGTATCCAATAGTAGACGAATAGCCACAGACTGAACATGCTGATAATGCTGCGTTGAAGCTAGTTTGTCTAAACGAGGAGACACATCTGCACTCAAGATAACTAAAGACGAGTCAAGTTTAGACAAAGCGTTGGTTAGTGACACGGTATCCATGTCAGGTAAAGATGACAGCGGGATCTATAGGAAAAAAAAAAGTTTGAATAACCCATGAGGCGATGATCAAACAACTTACTTCAGGATCCTTATTAGCCAGCGTTTCTTTAATCTCAGCCAACTTTGCTTGACTTAGTAATGAATTATACTATAGACATGTTTGCATTCAATAAAAACTGGATAATATCTTTCTTTCTTTTTTTACCTCTTCCATTGCAATGTCATTTAAAATATCATTCAGCCGCACAGAAATACTCTCTCTTTTGGCTTCTGTAAATGAATAGGGGAATAAGACATTCTGTTTGAAAGATGGATAAGTCAGGTGTTTTTGTATCTTTTTTGTTATTTACTTGTATATAATGCAAGCAGTTGACCAAGTATATATGCTGATCTATAGGTTTCAATTCAACTACAGATAATTCACAAGTATGCAACAAAGGCTCTATTATAGCATCCAGAATTTCAGAAAAGCTGTATTCAGGAACGCTGTCTGTGTTGTTTGTAACTACGATAAGAGAAGAGTCATATGAAGCAAGAATTTCTTTCTATCAAGATGTTATTGTAATCTGCCATTTTTTTCTTCTTCTTTTAGCCTACCAGTTGTGTTATCATCCCCCTAACGGTTGGTGTAATGGCCAAGTTACTGCCTGGAGGCTATAATAAAATCTCAATGTCAGAGATAATGCATGATGACAGCGTATAAAAATAAAGCAATTACCTCCGTATATTCTCTTAATCTTTCTGCTTGAGCATTTAGGGTTTGAAAGAAATGTTTGTAGGCCAAGCCTGTCATTCTTAAAAAATATAAGATAATGATGACTACAACTGTATAAGCATACGTACTCATGTAACACTCTTTCTAATCCTGCATCCTTTCTCATCAACTTTCTAAGGGTGACTGAATAAAATTGAATCAGGTTGGCCAATTTATATGATGTGATGGCATTTGGCTGAAGTACAAGCACTTGTTCTATTCGTGATTTTAATGGTCTGCAAGTCCCTTCCATAGCACATTCCAAAAGATCATTGACAGTATCGGATACTTGAACAGTTACTCCAGTAGTATCTTGGTATTTTTCATTGTTCCTTTGAAATAAACTCTCAAGTATTTCTTTTTCTCCTGCACAAGCTTGATGCACCCAAGCAAGCATATCGCCTACATATCGAAGAGGATCCGGTGCCTGTAGCTCTATTGGCCTTGGTGTACCGCCAGGACCTCCTCTTGTCAGTGCATTCAAGAAAGCACGTGCTACTGCATCATGCCTTGCTGCAGCAAGTTCATCCAAAATCGTTCTAAGAAAAAAAAAAAAGTTAATCTTGACTATACATTGATGATATCTGTCTCTTTCTTTACTGGAATAAAACTGGTCTTCGTATAAGTGCTTTGAGAGCCTTTGTCATTAAGGCGCTCACATCAATGATATCTCCTCCAAATGCCAGTCTGCTTTCATACTGTGTCCATTTGTATAGTTTATCATAGGCATTTTCTTGATATTGTGCCAGAGAATCCATTATTTCTCGACTATCATTTAAAATATGAAAAAAAGGCTCCCTTCATCCTATAAATGGTTTACCCTGCTTTCTGATTCTTTGTTGTCAACAGTAGCTGACAGTCTTTATGTATCTGTTGAAGATGATCCAAGGCTACAAAGAACTCATCATTGATCGGTCCTGACGGGGTGTTTAATATACTGATTTCTTGTTCACTCAAGGAGAATTTTTCTATAAACTTGTCAATGATTATGATTTGATCGGAATAAGCAGAACTGAAGAGCGATGTATTAGTCTATTTCAATACAAATTGCCCTTATTTACCTCTGTTCCTGCATGATATTTGCTTGCTCTATGACTTCTGTTGTTTCTGACTCAGCCCTTGACAGTTGCTGCTTCATGATAGTACAAGTATCCTGCATTCTTTTGGCTTGACTTTGTAGTTTATCAAATTGCTAAGTTGCTTGTTTTCTAAGTATAACCTTTTCACGCCTTTTTTATATTTGTGTGTAATTACCATAACAACTTTTCCAAATGCCTCGAGAAACTTTTTATTAGTTTCTACTTCCTTTTTCTCAATCGTTCCACGTAAATTACGTCTTAAGCTTGCTTCATCTAAGCCTGGAATATCTGAAAGTGATGTCAAAGCTAGTTTAGTTCTAGTGTCATCGATTGTTGATGAATTCAAAATTTTGTTTAGTTTGGAAGCAATTGACTTGTTTGGTTTATTTGATATAGATAAAGTGGGTCCATCTTCTGTAGTAGGCGTTCTCTGTGGTGACTCCATTAGAAATACTTGCACACATACACACACCTACTGGCACTCACACGCGTATCAAATTGATTCAAAAAATAGTCGCGCTGCTTGAATTTCATGTCGCCCAATAGAAATATCAGACAATATCGATCAAGTTACATTCGAGTTTATTACGTACAAGGACATCAATTTATTAATATATCACAGTGTCAAGTTGCAACATATCCCCATGCCATTTTCTTTTTTCCCATATAAGCAGAGGAAGGAAGGAGGACACGTCTAGTTATACTATATAATTTTATTACATCCCCTTAAACAACTTGGGTGGCTTATGGTTGACTTTGTCAATTTCCATTTTTGTCAAAATTAGGAAAGGGAAATACTGAAGACGCGTTTAGTGTTTTTTTTATTATCATTCGTTCCAATTGGAAATGACAACTTTATCAGCAAATGATATTCTATTAAAGCTGAAGAACTATCATAGCTGTAATGACGAATTAGCCATGACAGTTAGAAAGACTGTACTGGAACCCTTTCAACTTGATCTATCACGACCTGAAACGATCAAACCTTCTCCAAGTCCACAAGCGTTTAAGCAAATGGCTACCAAATTAGCACCATTTGCTTTACGTATAGTCAACCAAAACTTGGAAACCTTGACTCGATTAAAAAAAGAAAAACCAGATAAAGCAATATATACAGTCGTCGTGAACTGTTTGGTCGATTCTTCATTTTATGCATTATCTGCTTTACGACATATGAATCCTCTGACAACTTTGAAACCATTATCCATCGAGAAGACAACTTCAAATATTATTACAAAAATAGTTGAATTAGGAGAAGTAATGGAATTCTTTTTCACTTTTTTCATTATTAACATCTTTCACAGCATGGTAGAGCCTTACATGAACTTACGAAATTTCGAGTGCTATTGGCAAGCATCATGAAAGTTACTTTAGAAAATAATAAAAGCAGCCAAAATGATGGAAAAGCAGCCAAAGTAGGACCTTCCCTCACAGGATTATCAAGTGCTTTAAGAGATTCTTCAAATACAACTGCTCAGAGTCTATCATCCGATACTGTACCAGCAAACGTTATAAACAGTCAATGGGAGAAAGACATGTTGAACAAGTATGACAGTTTGTTCCAATTTCCTTTGGATAACACCATCAATGATCGTACAATGATACTTTTGATTTTGGCATATCAAATGAACGCTGTTTTATGTTTTTGCGAGGCAAAGGATGGATCTATAGCAAAGGTACAAGGCATCAAGTTTGTCGTGTTCTTGGCTTACGGTCTCTTTTTTTCTAGTTTATTCCATACTTGTTTGAAAAATCCGGCAACTTTTTGGATTGGTCTCGACAATTATTTTTAGTAGATGATATGATTGCTGAGCGACAATTGGACGCGTTGAGAAAAACACTCATGAGAGTGATTAAAAGATACCCTGTGAATGGTAAACAGACTATCACTGATACAATCTATTACTAACAACATGATTAGAAGAAAACTCTTTATATATATACTCTTTGCAATGCCTAGCGCTCAAAACTTACTTGGTGCATAAACCAAGACACCTAAAATTGGTGTTGGAACAACTCGTACGATACAGCTATGTCTATGAACAGACTGCCACCTCAAGTAAGACAACATTATGAATGTTTGAACAAGATTGACTTATAATAATTAAAGCATTACTCTCGTACTCGTATATCCAAAAGCAATGTGAACTCTTTTTACAGCGCTATGAGCCATGTGTAGATGATATTCCAGAACTAAATGCGTATTTCGCACTATGCAACTTTTATGCTTATGTTTCTCGAAAATCAAAAAGCTTTAAAGGAGGTTTATACGCATACAAGCAAATGATTCAACCTCTAGATGAAGTGATCTTTGACAAGGATAAACAAAATTATTATTGTGCAGCCTATGCAACAATGTCAAAGTTATCAGTAGCGTCGTTACAAATGGATAAAATAGTTGATGATGATACATGTAAAGGTTTTATGCGCTTAATATAAAGAATACACTAACAAATTTGGTTTAGTTGTTGATGTAATCAAAACTCTTGAAGAAGCAGAAACATACTTAAAAATATCATTATCCACATCTAATGCAGTTCAATCACAAGATCAGTATGCAGCACAGGCCCTTGTCGATTTATGTAAAAGCATAGATAGCTTTAGACAAAATGCTAGAAAAGTCTATGAATTTGCTCTAGAAAAGGCCCTACAGAAATTAAAGACAGCTGCTGAGGATCCTTTCAGAACACCACCAAGAGCTGGAGAGCTTGCTACACCAAATAATTTTGGAAAATGGAATACGATTATACCCCAGTTGAAAAAGGTACTTCAGCTCTGCATCGAATGCACCTCAGATGGTATTCGCATGATTAAATCAAAGGTAAATGGACACACAACAGTTTTGGATATATAGCAATGACACTTGCTTTTTATAGTTTGATACACTCAGACAAAAATTCCAAATGGATAAAATTATTACTGCCTTTGTAGAAAGCACTGTCTTGTTGGCACGTATGCAGTTTAAAGTTGAAGAGACACAGACACACTATCAAGCATTTGAACTTCTTAGAAAAGCCGAAGATCAATGCATAAACATGAAATTTAGTAGTGGATATAAATTGATATCTGGAACCTATTACAGCATGGGTGTTTCTATGATCAAGGCTGACATGTACTTCAACGCCATTCTTCCTATAAGAAAGTCGTGTGTTTTGTTAGAAAAATGTGTTAAAAGCGATATAAATGATCAAAACAAGCTAGAACTCTGCAAAAGATATGAAATCCTGGGAACTTGCTGCGTCAAGGATAGAAACTATAAGGATGCTATCGTGGCCTATAAGCTTGGATTGAGACAGGTGCCTACTTCAGAGATAAGAGCCTTTATTAAACAAGGGGAGACAACCGCAGTTTCTGCTATTATGGGGAGTGATTGCATCATGCGTAAATTGATGGATAGATTTTTACGTATCTCTGTTATTGATCCCGAACAAGACTCGATTACTTTTGCAAGTGAACATTTGAATCTGTCGGATTTCAATCCTGCTCAACAATGCATTGTTTATGAGTGCGAATTAAAGATTTGGAACGTCATAGCACTAAAGATGAAACTTACTCGATTTCAACTGTTTATTATCGAAAAACTGCTTGAAGTTTACAAGCCTGATGAATATCCTATCCGTAGAGCAAGGTACGTTTCATTTATACTACATTAAACATCATTCATCTTATGGTATCTATCAAGAATACTGTTGGAACAAGCCAGGATTGAAAGAAATCCTAATAATATCTCTGTTGAATCTTTAAGAAAGTCTCTCAAGTGTGCCTCGGAAGCATATGAATTACTTAAAAAAACGGTAATCGTCATCTTCAAACAAGCAATCAATGTTTATCTTATCATTATTCCTATAGGAATACGCTAACGATAGCAATCTCTTATACTATCGTCGATCTTACCTTGCTTTGGCAATCTCATGGATAGCTTTATGCAGCCACGAATTAAAGCAACCTACATCTGTTTCATTTGCTCATGCAATCCACCATTGGGCCACACTGCTGCAGAAAATCAACCCCATCTATGAACACTGTAAGTGCAATAATAAATATAGGACACATAGAGCAATAACTTAGCATTATATAGCACCTACTTCAGAGGCAGAGAAACAACAGATCTACAAAGAAATTGATGACGTTAATGCACTATATGCTCATCTTCAAATGTTATCAGACTTGTTTAGTATTAATGGACAGTATACTTTCCAAATTAATATCCTTCGTCTTTTGTTGAAACTAAACAACGGATTCCGAAATGAAAAGGATGATTTTGTATCAGGTACTTCCAGTACTTTAACATATACGATGATGATAATGTTGACTTTTCTTTTAAATAGATTCGATCATGATAACTTGTGATATTGCAAAAATATACATAAACTTGGGCTACACTGGTAGAGCGTTTGGTGAAATAGAAGAAGCTAGGGAGGCCATATCACGATACAGATGCTCCGCATATGCCGAGTTAACGTATCTCCTAACCTATTCACAATACCTTGCAAGTATCCGCAAATATAATGAAAGGTACGCATACTCTATCTTGTATGATTTATACAGGGCCTAATACCCATTTCTTTATAATATAGTAAAGACGCCTATAGTAAAGCAAGGCTTACATGGACATACCGTGCTTCGAATGAAACTAGAAAGACACAGCAGACATGCAAGCAACTTGTAACCAAGTCTCTTATTTTATCAGAAGCGCATTTTATCAAATGTATGCTGCCTTCAAATACTCCAGATAATGCGATCAATGGATGTACTACCGCTTTACAAATACTAGATAGGTGTCTTAAAACACTGAACAGTTCAGGATCCTCTGAACCTAAGCCGCTGTTTGATCCATTCTCTAACGATACTCAAAGAAGAGAGCGCGAGGAAAAACTATCCATCAAGGATTCTCAATGGAGAATAGCTCAAAAAATGGGAAAATATATGGAAACTATATCTAATCTATACATGACAAAAGGATCATGGAATGAAGCTAAATATTATGTTGTCCAAGGAATCAATCTCTCCCAAAGAGTACAATCCAAGTCAATGCTCTGTCAAGCATTTCTCTGTTCAAGTGACTTTAATTTACGTTATGGCAACCTAGAAGAATCACAGAAAGACATTGAACGAGCAATACAATGCAGATTTAGTGTTAGTGCTACTATTACCGTCTTTATTATTGATGTTTAATAACGTTTTTATCAATAGAGCCGTAATAGTCTTGACCAAATTCAGATATACACTGCCACAGCAAGCCTATCCATTGCAAATAAAATGTATGAGGAGGCCATCCAGATGTATGACGAGGCAAATAAGTCCTTGGATGCTTTGTCAAACCCAAAACATGTTGCTTCTCTTGAAAAGTTTGGCGATAAAAATCTGACTGACAGTACGGATGATATGGATGGTAAGTATTATCATTCATTTACTACAACTCCGTATTCATCTATCATTTTAGTTGACATGGCGCATGCATATAGTCCTCTACAACGTATGAAAGGCAATAATATTATACAGAAAGGTAAAGTATAGTCATTTATCAAACTGAATATATACTCATCCTTGTTTTTCTCTCTTCCTTTATAGCTGCAATATATTATCATAAGAATGCTCCTATGGATGGTATATCTATTCTTGAAGATCTTAAAGACTCGGGTCTAGAATATGACGAGGTATGTAGGCTTATTAAAGTAGCTAATAAGCTAAATACATGTATAGTTTCTATATAATGCAACAATGGGCCACTTAAAGTTGGAATGCATACTTGCAGAGCTATCAAAGTATGACGGTCTGAAGCAGGAAGACATTAAATCCTTACCAATTATGAGCTATGTATCAAAACAAACACGAGCCTCAACAAGTGAACGAACGACAAATCATCTTCACACGCTATGGAACGAACTAGCTGACTGCTTAGCACAAATAACAGATGCATTTCAGACTGGAGTAACCCGAGAACGAGTCATGGCGATTCATAGAACTTGCAATGATGCTGGCCTTGCTGCATTCCTCAAGACTCAAGTTGAAGCCAAGATACAACAGTTGGTGAATAGAAATGCATTATTAAGTGCTTATTATCTGGAAATGGCAAAAGGCATTCACATTCGCAGACTTACTCGCAGCTCTCTAAGCGAAAAGTTACAAAAATTTAATGGCTACCTACCTTCCTTGGATGATTGGCCGGCAGACGATCACGAGAGCAGCGGTAATCGTCCTCGTTTGAATACTGCTACGCTTATGCCAAAGTGGTTACAATCCCACATTACGACTCTTTTAGAGCAATACGACAGAGATCATTTGTTAGACGATGTCCAATTTCAGCAACAGTATGTGGACATCATTCCTTCCAATTGGACCGTATGCTCGTTAACCCTTGATCCAACTCATAATGATCTATACGCTGTTCAAATGCGAGCTGGAGAATCGCCATTTATCCTCAAGCTTCCACTTAATAGGGTAGTTAAACGATGCAAGGGCGAGCAAAATGAGTGCGTTGAATATCAAGAAGTGGACACTGAAATGAAAAGCATCGTTCAAGAAAGTGATGAAACAATTCAATACAGCTCTCAATGCAAGACACCAGAAGCTGTGCGTGAGTGGTGGACTAAACGTCACTCTTTGGACACTCGATTGAAGAACCTGCTTTACAGAGTTGAAGGGTGGTTTGGTGGCTTCAAAGGAATTCTGTGTGGTCAACGTATGGAATCAAGCAATCAGATAAAGAAGTTTCAAGAAGGGCTGAACAAGCTTATTCATAAAGTTGTGATGAAGTCAGCAAACAAGAAAGCAAAGATTGAATTTAGTCTTCAACTTTGCCGCATCATACTACAATTAGGAGAATCACCTAGTAATAGGGAATTAGAAGATGTTGCTTGTTTTACATTATCTTGCTATGATGATTGCTTGATTGACATAGACTCAAATAGAACCAACGTAGACGAGGCAAGTACAAGTAGCGGCAAAATTATTGCGTATATTACTCACTCATATTTTACTTAATAGGTGACAAAGGGCCTTCACAGTCTTATAACAGCCTATCATGAAAATTCAAAGCGTAATGGTATTGATACGAGCAGTAATAAGCGTAATGATCATGTCATTCTCATACTTGACAAGTACATGCAAATACTCCCTATGGAAAGTTTGCCGATATTACGTAAACAGGCCACCTCCCGTTTACCCTGCTTGTCCTTTTTGCGAGATCGTATTCTATATGCTAAATCAAAGAAAATGGGCGATATTTCTATAGCCAGTGACGAAAGCAATGCAGGGAATAATTTATCTGTCTCAGGACAGAGTGTATATTACGTGTTGAACCCCTCTGGTGACTTGCTAGATACACAAAAGCAGTTTGAAAAACTGTTTAAAAGGTAGACTTGTGTACATGTACAAAATCAGGACAGTATTAACGGCATCTTGATTTAGCAATCAAAACTGGAATGGTATAGCAGGAGCTGCTCCTATGGAGTTACAATGTAAAGATGCCCTTTTATCCAAAGACATTTACATGTAAGTTTGCATTCAGAAAGACTAAGGGGTGGCCATTGATTAAATTGCTGTATTTTATAGGTACTTTGGTCACAGTGCTGGACAAAGCTTCTTACGAGGAACGACTGTAAGAAGTCTTCCCAAGTGTGCTGTTTCAATTCTTATGGGTTGCAGTAGTGGTAAAATGGAATCAAATGGAGAATATGACCCTCATGGTTATATTTTGAACTATCTGATTGCTGGAAGTCCAGCAGTGCTTGGTAACTTGTGGGATGTGACGGATCGAAGCATTGATAACATCACCCGGCATATGCTACAAGCCTGGGGCGCCATTGGTAAAAACCAAGGAAGGATCCAAGAGAAGTCATTGGTGCAGGCTCTTACGGAGTCAAGGGACCAGTGTAATCTTCAGTATCTGATTGGAGCAGCACCTGTAGTGTATGGTGTTCCTATATACCTAGAATAATTCTTTATTCATCATACAATTGCGCTAAAAGCCTTAAAAAATAAAATAGTAAAGCTTTCTCAGCCCAATGCGCTATTTATTACTGTACGAATCTCGATGATAAGCGTTTATTTCACAAAAGACATCAATACATAACATCAAGTACTCTTACGGTAATAACAACGAGATACTCTCATTCTGTTTATGATTTTATTAAATATAATTACAATACAAAGCACGATACAAGGAGAAGGAACTTTAACAGTTCCCGTTTACCCAGTTTCCAGTTTCACAATTTTCTTTTTTCTTTCTGAGATATTTTTTAACATATTTCTTCTAGCGCACAACAGAAACACATTGCTAGTAAACTATACAACGGAAGACATGAATATCCGTTGTTGTATATACAGATTAAATATACTCACCATCCCCAACAGCATGAATGATCTTCCTTAGGAGGTTGTTGTTGTACTACAATTGTCTGTGGTGGTGGGCTATAATGTTTCCCCTTAAAGGTTAATAAAGAACCTTAATAATCAACATAATATGTATATATATTTACGCTGGTTGATAATATCCTCCTTGTTGAGGCGGTGGGTAATAGCCTCCTTGTTGTGGGGGAGAGGCGTAGTATTGTCCTTGATTATTATTCATAGTATGTATATATTATGTGTATAAAAATAAAAAAGAATAAAATAAAAAACGATGCTATTTATATTCCACTAGCCACACAGGCACCACTTTTGCATTACAGCAAAATTTGTGTTTCCGCCAAGAAATCCTTCTTTTTGGCTGCAATTCCGGATTTATCATGAATCATCTTGTTACATTGCAGCTCTACGGTTAAAGAGAGAGCTGTTTTTTTTTTATTTATGACCCAATTGGGGCGCATGATAGTTTCAGATCAATCATGTAAGGAGACTAAAAGCCCATTCTGGGCGCAAAGAGTAAAAATATTGAGGGCTTTAAGAAAGGTTAAATTTGTAAAGCATACCGATACTAAAGAGAAGACAAGCTCAACTAATTCGCCTTATGCTGCCTTCAAAGATCTCTCTCTCTTTCTTTTCATACATCTGCAAAGCAACTATGATTTGGATATATTGACACGCAGGCGTATTTGGATGACGATCCTGGTTTTATACAGGAAGCCCACTTTACTACTACAACAGGTGCACCACTTGCCAATGGCGCCAACAACCAACACACCTACTGGAAAAAGAAGCGACTCTCTATGCTTGCCAAAGACAAACCTGTGACGAGTGTGAACAGAATAGAGCAACCCTCATTATCGATAACTTGACATCAGGCCCATTTGTTTAGTATCATGATTAATGCACTTAATAATTCTGTTTGCATATAAAATGATACCGTTTGTAATAATAGGCTTTCTCTTTCTTTCGCCTTATTTATAATAAAGAGGCTGTATAGAGACTCATCGACATGTATCTACATTTATCTTTAATATTATTTCGACTACATCACAGCGAGTATATTGCACTTGCTTATGGTGATATTATAAAGAGTCTAACGTCTAAACATTCATCCATCCATTCAACCCATTGTGTCGACAAAACGACGGTATCAACACTTTGTGTGTACCAACTGCAGTCTCAAAGTGGATGCAGACCTCCAGGGAGTTGTTTGCTACATCTACCCACATGTCATTGCTGAAGCAACGGGAATGCATACTTCTGACGGATGAAATGTATGAATTGAATGAGACACAACAGTACTTTGAGAAACATTGAGATCAACAAAATATAGCGTCAAATTTTCTTCCACTTCAGTTAAAGCAGCAGAAGGACTCCCCATCTTTCCAAGAGTACGACGTCAACCTGATTTTTTCTTGTCGAAAATGCTTTCAGGGCCCGTGACAATTGCGTTTGACCCGTCTCTGGACTGCACGAATGTGAATACTTCACTGTCTCGCAGCGGCAGAAGCACTTGGGCATTTGCTAGAGAAAAACGTTGTTTCCTTGTCATTAGAATACAATGTGTATATCCCCACTTCATTCATCTGCGACTAGATACATCGTAAAGATAGGTCTTTTGGAGGCTTCTTATCAACAAGATCCATCGGCTCATCAACAACATGCCCCTGATCACCTTTTTAAAGAAATAATATGCTCATGTTCAATGTCTGTAACAGGAACTGTAAATTGGAAGCGGCAATTTAAGTGGCAAGCTCAATGCGCTAAATGTCATAAAAGGAGCGAAACAAAAGGGGGATAGGTCGTTTCTAAGGATGATATTTCTTATGATACAATGAACAGTGTAACACAACTAACACGAGTATTGCTGTTTATGGCATTAGTATTCAATTGGTCAAAGAGGGAAAAAAAAAGCCATAAAACAAGGAGAAAAAAAAGTTGGCTTAATTGCATAGATAAGCTAGGGCATAAACAATTCAAAAATAGCTTCTTTATTGCTAAATGCAGGGACAATCACAAAAGAATAAAATGTGATTGTATAGAAGCAAATAAACCAAATGCTTAGTCGATTTTGATTGTATTAATGAAAGAGATCAATGGCTTCTTTTAAATATATGCAACAATCTCTCTTCTCCTACATTTCTTTATATGCCTTATAAAAGCTAACTTCTCCCTTTTTTTTTGTTTATTTCTCTCTCTCTCTCTTTTCTCTAATTCTTGTTTTCCCTTTTTTAACAATGGGATTTATTGAAAAGTTACGCACACAATATGAGTTGCATCAAGTGAACAAATATACAAGAAGAAGAGAAACACAGTCAGACTTTGAATTTAAAAATAAAGATTATTACAAGGCTAATTATCAAAATGGGATTTATATCTCGGCGCCACAGAAGATCTACTTATGGACTGCCACCGTGTGTTATTTAAAAAAGGCTAAAAAGAGAAAATCAATCGCACTCGAACAGAACAAGACATCCGAATCATATACAAATATACAATAAAATGTAAAAATAAAATTATTCAATCTAAAAATAGTAATCTTCGATTGAAAAGATGGCCACATTCACATCGCCCTGCAGATTGTTTGCAGTTTGAGCTTGTCATACAGATGTATATTATATCTTTAAGATGAAAGAGAGAGAGAGAGCTTATTATTACAAACCAGGGTTATTAGTGGATCAATCATGACTATTGAGACTTATGCATGGTACATTATATTAAAATAATGCACTTTATGGTGATATTAACACTTATTTTTGTATTGCACTTTGTTATTATGTATTAAGAGTCTATTCGTTAAATTACTGGGTCAATGCTAATCAAAACTTTTCAGTTGAAAAGAGCTCCTTCATAAGACAAATTAATAATCAGTATACGCAGATGCTTTCCTAGTATGAACTGATGATTCTTGAATTAGTACTTCTTTAGCTTTACTATTGAATACAATTTATTCATAAACTTATAGGATGAGAAAACCACAATCTATTGTATATTTGATAGTTATAGATTAGTAGGAGGAGGAGGGACACTTTCCATTTGAGTTGGCTGTCTCTTCCAAATGATGTCCATTTTACGTTCATCCAATAATCTCTTTAATGTCGTCTCCCAAGCATCTATTTCTTTATCTTGAACATTTCCTCCCATCTCTAACAATTGGAGCTTCGGTACTCCATCCTTGAGTAATACATCTACCATGGCTTCTAAATCTTGATGAACGATTTGGTTACAGCCAATGTGAAGATGTTTAATACCACTCTCCCTTAATGCCGGTAGTGATTCAGAGCTTTCACCAAATCCACCGATGGCGTTTCCAAACAATCCCAGATATTCTAAGTTCGTATCCAGCAATATTCCAAAACCTTTGGCCTGAACGGCATTCTCTCCTAGCTCTAGACGGCGAAGGCTATTTGTTGTGCCCTTAGCAAGAAGGGTAGCGCCTTCATCATCAATTTGATTCTGGCGAAGTTTTAATTCCTGTACCCCAGATTCCGACAGATAACACGATAAAAGCTGGAGTGCACTTGATTCGATACTGTTGTTATCCAAGCATACATGTGTAAGTGTTTTGTTTGTAGCCAGTGCCTGACCAAGAGCAATTACCAATGCATTACCGTGTATTGTTCTCGCAGGATCGTTCTTTCTGATGTCTTCTTCTGTTAGTTTGCCTTCTGTTTGTTCCATAGCTGGTGGAGGTAAGCTTATTTCCTCTTCCATATCAGATACTACGTCCATCATCTTCAGTTTACGGATATGTTTATTATGAGCCAATGCAGAAGCCAACACGGCTGCACCGCTCAGCAGTGGGTTGTCTGATAAATCAAGATCCTCTAGTCTACTATCGTTATTATTGACCACTTGTGAAAGACTGTCTGCACCTTCGGGCCCAATCTTATTCATGGCCAAATTGACACGTAAAAGTTTTGTGAGCACAGGTGAAAGAGTTTTGATGGCTCTGTCGTCTAATCCATTTCTTGCCAAGTTAATTTCTTCTAGACGACTATTCTTGGCTAAGCTGTCCGCTAGTAACTGCACTGCTTTATATTGATCGTCTGTGTTTGACAACAATCCCTTATTTTCTAAATCAAGCTTGATCAGTCCTTCATTAGCAGCCAATCCTTCGCAGAATGAGGCAAAAAGGACAGGATCCTTGCCAAAGGTAGCGTTTCCGAGGTTTAACGTTTCAAGTGTTTCATTTAGAGTTAATGCTTCACTTAATTGATCCATACATTCCGCATCAAGAGCGTGTCCAGAAATATAAAGTTCTTTAAGTACTGTGTTGTGTGCAATCGCTTGGAAAATTCTTGCTAGATCCTTTGTTGAAAGTCGACGAAAGCTCAGAATATGGAGAGATACAAGCTTAGGATCGTTGCTTTCCAGTTGCTTTACCCACTGATCAACAGCACCGTCATTTCCTCCCCACACCATGATTTAGTTGAGAAAAGATGTCTTTTTTTGTTTGGGCAAAGTGACTTTTTTCTAAAAGGGGAATTTCCTCTTTATTTTGCTTTATGCTAATATTTTTTGAACGCTCTTATCCTTGAATGCTTTTTTGCTTAAAACATATCTTCTCGATAGCTTCTTTTTTTTTTGTTTTCGAATGTAGGATAAAATATGTACAAGAGAAAAAAAAAAGTATATTATTCTTCTTCATTCTTTGTTTCTTGGGTAGACGATTGAACGATATTTAAGCTTCCTCTTCGAACATTGTTATCATCTATGACTTTTTCAGTTTTTGGTAGAGGACAAGACTCTGAGGTGATCACTTTGGGTTCATCATTTGAGTCTGAGGTTTGTAAAGTCCATGGTAAAGCACCCATTCTATAGACTAAATGAGTACAAGAGTATATACAATGCATATATATATTACATACCTTGCATAAAACATTTGTAATCGTAAACGCATAGCTTCTTGATAAAGGTCTGGTATACTTCTATTACTATATAAGCCTTGTCTTATATTTCTAATCAACACATAAAATTCACAAACAGCCACCAGTCTATCACGGCAAAATCGATCAATACATGCCCAGTCATCAAAGTAAGATATTCTAAAGCGGTAAGGCAATGCTGTGCCGTCGTTCCTTCCACATGCTTGACACCCACTAAAAACTGTTGCTTGATTATTGCTATTACTAAATCTTTCCCACATCATTGATTTGGCTGCCGAAATCTTCAACGGATTCTCGCTTACTAGTCTCTTGGCTTGTTCTTCTGCGAATCCTTGAGGAGCCTCTTCAATGAAGCAGCTATTTAATGCAATCGCTTCATTAACCTTGCGTGCTGACAATCGAGAATTTGGACCAAACCGAAGACAGGCTTCGACATCCTCTTCTTGACAGTTCTTCATGAATGGTATTGAATGAATCTTTTTAAGAGGCACTGATTTTCCTGTTTCAACAAATTCTTTAAATTCTTCCAACATGAGTGAATCAATTTCGATATGTTTTCCATTCAATGGCTGTGACATCTTTTCGGATAATAAAGCAGTAATATCTTTGACATGATCTGGTGTCTTGGGCATATCGCTGTTATCTTCGCTAGTATTATTTTTCATCATTTCTTCCATTCTCTTTCGTAGTTCTTTCAGCTGCATCTGCTCAGCTGCCAATCTTTCTCTTGTCTCTTGTAGTTGATTTTCCAAGTGCTTATGTGCTATTTCCAAGTTGTGTTTTTCTCTTTTTTCATTAGCAACCATACCGTTAGCTTCTTCAAATAGACGTCGTGATAAATCTTCAAGTTCACTTTCAACCATATCTTTTGAATGTTGTATTTCTGCTACTCGTTCAATTTCATCTACGTATTTATCATTCAATAATTCCATATCACTTTGTAATGCTTGAAACTTGGCTGTTTTATCATCTAATTCTAAGGTGACCTGCTCTAAACGACTGTTGAGCTCTTTGATAGATTCCATTTGCTCAGCAATCCTGGATTGTTCATGTTTCAACTGCTCCTCGAGTATAGCAATTTCATTTTCATGGTTATTCTTTTCGGACAACAGCTCTTCGATGATAGGTATAGTTGAACGACACAGAGCACAATGTCTGATATCTTGTTTGTCAATAATCTTTTGGCAAGGACAATCAAGATTGCTGTCTCTTGGCGTTGTAAGTGAAGTCGTCGCTGCTGGCTTTAATTGGATGATCGGAGAAGAGGAGCTTGGTGAGATGGGTAGTGATGGAGGTGGAGGAATGAACTTGGCCTCATCGGCACTTTTTGTATTATTATTATTATTATTATTGTTACTCGGAAGTGGTCTTTCAATAACAGCTTGTAGACTGGAATACAAGTTTGCAATTTCTTCGTCTTTTACTTTGCCATGTTGCTTTGTAGGATCCATTCCGTTATTATTATAAAATAAAATGAACAATAATAAACAAAGAGTAAAAAGAGAAAGAGAGAAAGAGAAAAAACAATTTAACTCCCTAAGGCGTGTACATGAAATGAAACTACACGTGATTACAACTGGATAGGAGTGACTTGTCCCCTCCAAAGGTCCTTTATTACTCTTTGATGAATGATGTGTCTATCCACAATGTCTGCAACATGACATTGCCTAACATTCCCATACATGTGACCACCTAAACCACGTTGATGTATAATAACATTTCCAGCAAATTTATGTCCTAAACAGAACAAGATGAATCCTTGTTATCAAAAATAACATTTGATATTACCTCCAAAATGACTTGTACCCCACACTTCTATTTTTCCGGTTAATCCTTTCTCTCGAATAACCCTTTCAAATTCTTCTACAATCAATGGTCCAATTCGACCACATCGCATATCTCTGCGTCCATGGGTGCAGACTAAAATGAATGCATCTGCTTGCATATCATCACACTCAACATGTTTGGGTAAACTGGAGGATGCATCTTTCCACATCGTGTCTAGAACAGGATAAAATGTCTCTAAGTGGTTAGGATTTACATCCTTGTAAATCTTGAATTCTGGAAATACGATAATGTCTGTCGTTTTAGAAGAAGCCGGTCGATCTGCAACGGTAGACAAGATGGCTTTATCATCGTGTGTAGATCTGTTCTCTTTTAACCATCTGTTCTTTAAGTGATCTATTGAATGAATGATGCCTCCACGGTGCGCTTCTACTTTTGCCCTTGTCCATTCTAGAGCATCAGGACCAATGCACGCGACCACATGTCGTAAGCCACTAGGACGTACCATAGGTTCATGAATCTCTATTTTTCTGCCTAGTACGTCAGGTATAGGATGTGCCTGACATGGTACATATCCATTTGCTGCTACTTTGGCACTATCGGGACAGCATGGTTCAAACCTTGAAAATTTGAATGGTTTATCATCAAAAGGGATGGTAGAATACAATCTTCTACGACATATGAGTGCTCTACGCAACATTAGTAAATGAAAAGATATTTCGAGTTTGATTTAAATAATAAAAGGAAGAAAGAAAAAGAATTTAACCGTGTCGCGCTTTTTCGGATAGGTTTGAGTTTTTATTTCAGCAATGGATAAAGAACAATGTCCTTTTTCTAAACTCTTTATGAATCTATTGACCAATAGATCTATACTTGTTTCTTTTGATATATATATAAAAGCTCCAGTAGAGTTCTATACTGAAAAGATATAAAAGAAAGAGTAATGTCTATAGTCTGTGTGCTTGTTTACAAGTTCATTCTCCGTTTATCATCTCTTTTTCACCGACACTGAACCTCATTGTCAAAGTCTAACAAAGATTCCTAATCTCTTTGTTGAATCTGAATTTATTAGTGAGCCATGTTCCTTGTCACTTGACATTTTCTCGTCTTGTAAAAAAAAAAAAAAACCAATTAAAGCGGACAATTTGGAGCTTACGATCGACTTCAAATGCAATTACAAACTGATTGTTCAAGAGCTGAAGGCGATTCTATTTGCGTTACAATCTTGTAATGAGTTATATTTTCAGCTAGTAAGGGGGAGGAGGGATTAGGGCGCTGGATAGTACAACTGATATAGACAAGACAGAATGGTGCTAAGGGCTTGAATATTGATCTATAGAGAATAGGACTTATAAGGTAAGAGCGAGACGATTGGCGGCAAGTATAGATGAATAGAGAAAAGGGGAATAGACGGATAGCCTAAGGACAATAAGAATAATGTGACAATTGATCAAAGTTTTTATTAAAAGAAAATAAATGAGGATATTTATATAAAATTAGAAGAAATGTAATGTGATAAAAAAAAGAATCAGCTTATGCGTGGATTTATAATGAATTATGACATAAAAGTACAACTGAGAGATGAACCACCTGGAGTTTCTTCATAAATATGTCCTATACTATCAGGGACCACTCTTCAACTCTGTAAGGATATGTGTTAAATATGAAAATATAGAGCAAGAAGAGCCTGTCTTTTGGTAGTGAAGATGCAGAAGAAAGCATTTTTTTTTTTCGTATTTTCAATAGATCGTCAACACATTTAGATGAAGATCTATTATACAAGGAATACGTTCCGTCAAT
>JAMYHX010000129.1:0-89588 GCA_025529335.1 Rhizopus sp. PT2906
ACATGAATTTTGTTCTCACCATGGGTGTATTTATTATCGATCACAGGCGAATTTACTTTCCGGAAAGAGTGTATATCAAATTCATTAAACACATAAATGTTTACTCCAAACTGAAGGCGACATTTTATTGTTATGATATTTTATTTTCTGATTGGGTGATGGAACGAGTATATATAAATTAAACCTCTTTTACAGTGGTTGTAAGGGTTGAGTTTACGGTTGCGTTTACGGATGTTCCCTTTGTTATTATTCAGTGTGATGTCTCTGCCAACAAATCTAACCTCTGGAAAAGCCAGAATAACAAAGCGCATTATGAGAGATTCAAAAGTAATGGACTACATTACTGAGGTAATAACTAAAACCAGAAACGACTATTTCAAGGGTAATTGTAAATGGAGAGATGGGACCCGTTCAGATATAGTTCTTGATCTTGAACCCAAATCCTTTTCTTTAAAACTCCTTCCTATCATCCTGGAGATCTAGCATACGACAAACAATAAATTCAAGAGAAGGGCCATCAACTACTGTCTACAAGACAATTCAAGATACGATGTAGAGCCCATTATTCTGATCATATGTGTGGGAACGCTTCATAATAAAACCAAAAAATAAAACAATCAGCACACAGTCGGAAGGGATAGTTTATAATGTTACCTTCTAGTGTCATGCTTTAGAAACGAAACGATTGATTCAAGAAATGGCTGGATTGGCTAAAAGACCAAGGGCTTTGGGCTCATCTTGTACCAAACATAATGGATTTATCCTGATGGAGTATGGCTCACACTTTGCTGGATTCCCTTAAACCAATCAACCATTATTCAAGTTGCTAAAGCAATTAAATAGAACCTGGTGTCATATAGTTGATTTAACATATTATGAACAGGTCAAAATAAAAATTAAATAAATCAAAGGCGATTTTTAAAGCTGTACGTAGACCGAAAATTGCATACGCCATCAAAAACGTTTTTTTAAGCAAAATAAGCTTTTCCATTTTTTTACGAACCTCTTCCATTCATAGATTTCAATGAACATAAATCAAGGTAGATTAGATTCTCCTGAACTAATCTATATAAAATTCTCATTCTGCGTTTTAACTTTAGCTTTGATATCTTTTTTCGACGGAAACGCTTTGTAACTTTATTACTACACATACTCCTTTGGTTGAAAATTATATCCGCCAGTTCTCTAAAGCAGCCGATGCAAGAAAGAATTTAGTGAACAAATTTAAATCAGAATATAAAATAAAAAAACCCCAGAAGCAAGAGATCCCCAGCGATTACTTTTGACTTTGACACGCTGTGGTCGTCTACACAGGTTAACAAGATACTTACAAGTGAACGAGATAAAGTATCTGTTGCTCTTATCAAAGCCAGTAGTGCAGAAATTACGAAAAAACTACAGGTAAATGACAAATAAATAAGGTGCTTTGATACACATATTGACAATGATACGTTTTATTGTCATTAAAATACAGGTACCGGTGGCAGAAGAAGAAGAGGAGAAGAATCAGAATACAGCAGATAAGAACAACAATAGTGAACAGACCTTGCGGGAAGAAGATGGTGATGATGGAGAACCCAACTCTGTAAATGAGAATGATGGCTATTCAAACGAAAGAAGTGATGATGCCACTGACGAAAACTTAGGAGAGGATACTAGTACTGCTTGTTTATACTACCGTGCTGAGATTCGTACTGTTCCGCTTAGCCGTGGATTCTCTTTTAAAAACGTGCTTAGTCCTACTGGATGTTAAGTTATTCTTTGGATGTAACGATTAGATTATGGTTGAGCCATCGTCCATCATGAGCTGAATAATACGGCTATATACGCTTTATATCTTTTAAAACGCTTTCTATGCATAGTGGATAGAGAAGCAACACCGTATATTAACACAAGAAGTATTGTGGTTCTAATTTTACTCAGGACAAGGTATCACTGACTATGGTTAAGTAGAGTGGTTAAGTACAGTGGTAAGCTCAAGTGGTAGTCCAAAGCAAGAGAGACTTTCCAGGTGCAGACATATTCTGGATCACCTCCTTAGTATACATCCTCAATAATAACGAAGATGAATTTATAAGCATTATATCATCAGATGAAGGGGTTCCTGCCTATTTGAAGCAATTTGAACTATTCCAATTAAAGGCTTTTAAAAAGGCAAAAACAGTTGGTCTGTTTGTTAATGCAGATTTGTATCAAATTTTGTAAGTAAAAATTTTTATTTTGATATATTTATCTATTGATGCCTCTGCTTTAGATCTCTATATCATATTATACTATTGAAGAAAGACCGGGCTTATCCTGACATAAAGATGGATGACTTATATAAGCAGATGTTGGAATTTCACAAGTGCGATGCAAATATTGAAAAAAAAAAAAAAAAAAAAAAAACGTTTGATGCTATAGCGGAAGTATTCAGGGTAAATAAGCTTAAAGGTTAACATGGATTTATTATGATATCTCATATATTCTTTTTTTAGGGCATTGGTGAGGTTCCCGACAGAGATAAATTAAAGATCAAATTATTTAAAATATATGAAGAAGCCGAAAAAGAAGACCGAAAAGTCATTGATGTTTTAATCAATTTGTGCGTAGTATACACGCAGTAAAAGGAAAATTTATGATATTAGGATCCATAAACTAATCCAATTCTTTATTTTAGATTAAACAAATTACCGAATGAAGAAACTATTGATTATACCGTTGAAGAGCAAGGACTTATCAACAACTTCGTTGATCCTATACTCAGTCCATTATTGCATAGACCAGAAAAAGAGAAACCTTTTTTATGGTAAATGGCCTGACATGAACTTATAATATTATTAGTGATATTAATTCTACATCTAATCGATAGGCTAGGCAGAATGGTGACAAAAACATACAATACCCGCCCTGATGCTGGTTGCGCTATAATTCATGAGAGAAGAATCGAAAGGTTTTCCTGTTTTGCCGGAGTGAAGGCAGAATATAAGAAAAAGGATACATTGTCTACCCACCAAGATTTATTACGATTAGCATTATTTGGTATGAATGAAATTGAGGATAACAATGTTAAATGCATCTTACTTGTGCAGGTCATAGATAAAGTAAATCCTAAATCAATATTATATTTTTCATATTTTGTTTATAAATGTATATATGTTAGGCGCTGTCATAATATACTACGACTGACGGTCCATAAAAAATCGTAAAATATCTTTTGTATTATAGGCTAAGGTATCGACTTTCGGTTCTTGCTATATATACCAACGCATACATTTTTGCCAGCCATGGTTATATGCTTGCAATGCTCGTTTCCGGATACGTTGATTGAGAAAAGAAGAGATGTCTAAGTCTATGCCCATACCTACATGACCTTGTTTGATAGCCTCTATGCGGCTAATGCCCAATATTTGTTCATTCTCATTACAATTGGCGGTAGAGGTGCCACCCGTAAGATCATAGGATACCAGTACTGTGTTGTCCACAATGGTGTCACCAGTACTGCTTCTCGGACTTGTTGTTTCTTGAAATGTAAAAGTGTTTTTGGAATCAGTTTCCATGGTGGGTGGGGGTATAAGCCCTTCTTTGGCCAGTCTTGATTGAATGCGTCGTTGGCTGCTGCCTCCGGATCCGGTAACCAACTCCAAAATGTTTGCACTTGGCAGTTCTATCAAGTAGCAAAAGCGTTGATCGTTCGTCCCCCCCCCAGTAGCGCTCGATTGTCTTGAACCATTTCTTTGAGAGTTTCCTCCGGCTGAGCTGATCTGCCTTGATGTTTTCTACTCCTGGAATGCGGTGGTACAGGACAGTCAGGTTGTAGTCGTTCGCTAGCTCCTGAATTTGTAGTGCAAGTGTCTAGAGTAGGTACGATGCTATTCCTCCTACCTTCGTCACGTATTTTAGGGCAGTTCGGCTGTCGGAGAACAGCCGTATTGTCGAGTTTTTGACGCTTGGTGCGTGATATTTTAAAGCAAAGTAGATCGTCCTCAGTTCCCTTACATTTATTGAAGTCTCTTTTTCTTCCTCTGTTCAATATCCTGAAGTCTCCAGTATTTTCGATTTCACTCCACAGCCCGTGTTTGAAGCATCTACGTGGATTGTCAGAGCCGGTGTCAAGGTCTCTGGAGATGTCATATGGATTGGTAAACCGTTCTTGTTCATTGACCAGTTTTCCCACCATTATAAGTCCTGCAGGCTGTTCTTGGGCAGCGGGCATGGTCCTTCCCAATTCTTTTTGCCGCTCAGCCTTAAGCTCTTCGTTAGGTTCCGTTGAGGATGTCGAACATGCAGTATGGCTTCTCCGATTGCTGGGATTACTGACGTCATTTTCCCGATTAGGCTTGCCACCCAACGGCAGGATCTAATGATTGTAGATTTCATGGCCTGTCTTGAGCGCTGTATAATTTTGTTCAACTTCTCCTGAGGAACCTTGATTCTCATCGATTTGGTGTTGAAATTGAAGCCTAGGAAATCCTGTAATTGTGATGGAGTTAGCACACTCTTTTCTCAGTTTATCAAGAAGCCCAATGATATTAAATGATTTATTACTGTTTTGATAATCTTCTTCATTTCAGTCGTCGATTTCTCCAAGAGACAGATGTCATCCAGGTAGTAGACTAAGCGAATACCTTGTTTCCGGAGTGGTTCTATTGCATACCGCATCAGCTTTGAGAAGACTCTCGGTGCCACGCTCAACCTGAAAGCCAGTGAGCGATATTGGTAAACGATGTCCTTGTGAAGAAATGAAAGGAAAGGTCTTGGTTCTTCGTGCATTGGCACGACCACGTACGCATCTTTCAAATCTAATTTTACCATGAGGTCGCCTTCTTCTACGATGTCCCGTAGTGCTGGAATACCTTCCATTTTGAAGTGTTAGCATTGGACGCCTTTTGGTAGGTTCTTGGATCGTAAAGAAGTTGGAGAGGAATTGCCTTGATTGAGAAGGAGATTTCTCGATTATCCCTGCTTGAAGGAGCTTCTCCACTGCTGAATCGACGGCTGCTTGTTCTTCGGTTGCAAATATCATTTCTTTGTGCCGCCATGGGATTGGTTTGGAAGACCATTGGATCCGATAACCTTCGTATATGATGGACACCGGCCACAGGTGATTCACCATTTCTCTCCACTTGTGTGCAAACTGTTGTAGACGACTTTCTGGAAGCGAGCCATCTGACAGAACTGTGTAATGTTGTGGAGGACTGGATGATGACATCGTTAGTGGACTCGTAGTGGCCATTGAGTCCTGTATCAGTGAGGACGGGAAAGATTCAGCCTATCCTTACGTTTTTGTATGGAAACGAAACAAGGTGCTGATATGTGTGTATTCAGGATAGGCTTGAATTAATGCGCTGAAAAACTATCGGTTACCATCTCTTAAAAAGAGAATGGTACTATACATAAATTACTTTCCGCTAAACACACTCTCGCCAAGAGGTTTGTGATGATAATGTGCAGTGAAGAGTTTTATGCTATTATCAGATCCATTTCACTGTTAGGAATGTAGTTGTTCTTTTGATTGCTTAATATCCCATCACTATAAGATAGATGCAAGGGATTGAAGAAAAGTCATTATTATTATTATCTCTGGATCAAGAGCTTCATTTCATTCAGACCTTCTTTTTTTTTTGCACAAAAGATCATTGATATAAAGTTATACATCGTTTGGTCAATTTTTATTTTATGTATTATCTGTTAACAAAGAGTGTGGCATGAAAGAGTCTAGTATCACATCTCCCATTCACTATAGCAACCGTGTGATTATTGCTGTTCAGGATTATTTCTTGGCACAATGTCGGGCGAAACCCCCACCTGCAAGATCGAGTAAAGTTATTTTAATTGGCCGCCTATTTTTTACATGTACTTTATTTCTACAGTTTATATTTATTGATAATGACCTCAGTACAGTTTACAGTAGGCAAGTTAGATGCTGGAATGGTACACTTTAAAATCACTTGAAAACAAAGAGAGAGAGAGCTTAACGTCTTTTATTTTAGGCCATTCTCTTAACTGAGGACCATCATCTCATCGAGTTTCCTTCACTTCTACTTCCAAAGGGCGTCACGTCTGGAAGTATTGTCAACATTGCAGTGAGCCGCAACAAATCTGAAGAGGATAAAAAGATGAAAGAGTTTTGGCAGTTGCAGGATGCCATTTTAGATAAGTTTGGAATTGTTGAACCTGATGCACCTGTTGTTCGCGTCAAGAACATCACTCAGACATCACTCATTCTTGAGTGGGACTCACTGACGTTGCATACAGCCAAGCTTCGTTCATTAGATATATACAAGAATAATGTCAAGTTAGCTCAGGTATGATAATAGTAATAATAATAAGAATGTATTGATTAACACATACATGATAGCATGTACCCATCGACACTAGCTTTATCAAGTTATCAGGCCTTGATGTGGATCATGAATTTGAGTTTTATATTGTCATCAAGACAACTGCAGGCGAGTATAGATCAAACACGGTTACTGCACGCACACACAAGATGGATAATCTGACGGGTATTCGGGTTGCCTTTGGTATGTTTGAACAGCCAGAGCCAGGGATGACAGAATTAAAGGATCTGTTGGCAAAGATGGGTGCATCATGGACAGATGAAGTTACTGTAGAGACAACACATCTCTTGGCTCAACTTCCTGGTGGTTCAAATTATGAAAAGGCAGTACAACATTCAATACCCATTGTGAAGCCAGAATGGTTGGTGCAATGTGATAGAAACAAAAAGATTCAGGCAAGTTTCTTAATTGACATTGCTTTTCATCGCCATTAATCTCTTTTTGATATAGCCTGCTTTACCTTACTATATAGTCAATGTATCTCATCATGAATAACTTGTTCCTTATATAAAAAGTGCGCGCCAAAAAAGAATATTTCTATTGGTCAACTGAATTATGTTTGTAATTGATGTCTTTAAAGTTTTTTTCATGTAGAACAGAAGCTTAAATTGTTAATGTGATCTAAAAAAAAATTCAATCGCTTGACAAGAGGAAAGGAAAATCCTTAATCTCATGACAATATCTGTGGTTGATTCACAGTAGAAGAGTTTATGCTTGCTTTTATGGACAGTTGTAAGGAAATTGTAACATGCTCAAAATCACCTTTCCACAAAACTAAATGACTGCATTTCTATTGACTGGCTGAGCTTTTGTCGTTAGCGTCCTTCCCCTTTTTTACAGTGTTTCGCGTTTGAAAGTAGTAGAAAAAGTGGTGTTGCTGATTACTTGGCTGCCTTGAAATTTGTTGAAAGGTTTATAATAGTATTTCTCAAAGGTGTCCGAGTTGCTTGACCAATTTGCATGTTTCTTTACTTGTTCAATCTTTTGACCATGCATTACTGCCCACGTATTTGCCGCTGCACTCAATGAACGTGCTTTGTATATCTTAGTGTCAACGCCAGCTTCTTGCATTGTTTGTTGTATCCATGAGACGGCGGTTGCTGGTTTGATGGAGTATACTTGCTCACCCTTTTCAATCTCTGCCAGGAATAATGTGTGGTCGTCCGGCAAACCATGACGTAGGCTTGCTGTACGATCCATAAATTCTGCTAAGGTTCTTACAGGACAATCATCTTTTGCTTGCTCTGCTGTTCCAATCTTGATTGTCTTCCATTGGCTTTCTTTTGGTTCTCTTGATGTTAAGGATACCCCAAGTAGTTGTCCGTCTTCAGATCAGGATAAATCTATGTCTCTACACTGTATTCTACCGAGGTCCAAGCGAGGACGCATCATAGACGCGATGCCGATCCAGATAATGATTTTCTTTTGCAGTTTCGCTAGGTTCAAACATGTATTGGGGCCCCATCCACGGACGTATGCAATTAGTTGCTGTATATCCCAAATTTCTTGTTTTCCTATGGTTGGGATCTTCGTTTCTGATTTTCGTTTAGCTTGAAAAAATGAGACAATCAATGAGTCTTCTGCAATATAGCGTTTGTCTTCATGGATAATGTTGAAAACGGAGGCTATTGAGAATCGATAGACATTTAAGGTCGGTGCGGACAGGTGTGCATTTTCATGCCATCCATGATCGTACGCTTTATGTGTTTTTTTTTTTTTTTTTTTTTTCCTTGTTGACTGCATCAAAAAATCTACGTCTTCAATCGTTAATCCTTCTGCCATCCTCTTCTGGAAAATAACATCCATGTGACTAAGGACCACTATCGATTGAGCCTCATTGGCATCGGTGTTCTCAGTTGTCTCATCCTCAACAGTAGGCTCCACCAATACTGGGTTGGCCACAACGGCGTGATTAACATTGCTTCCTTGACTTTGTCTTGTTTTATCTTTCTCAGAATCTTGGGGATTAATTTCCATGGTGGGTTTAAGTACAGTCCCTTCTTTGGCTACTTTTGTTCAGATAGATCATTAGGCATATTATTACCACGGTGCACGGCGCGAAAATAACCTGAAGAAATAGGAACTGGAAAAATATTTGGAGTCCAGAAATCAATGGAATAGGGATGTAGTGGCTGTTTTGAATTTCAAAGTAATCATGGAGAGTCATTGACAAGCACTTGGTCGCCCTTCAAGGTTTCAGAGGCAAACCCTCAAGCGTTCTTCATCATTTACTGAAGCCTTTCCTAAAAAAAAATCCGCTCTATGCCATCCGATGATGCAATGATCTTGCCTAGGGTGGGCATTGATAGAGTAAACCAAGATGCAGGTAAGTTCTATACTTTTTCTTTGAATTTAGATGATATTAGTTTTTTGGACAAATCAAAATTATTTTTCAGATTTTTTAGATTACCTTTTTTGGATAAAACAAAAAATATATACAGACAGGAGAAAATTAGTTTTCAAAGTGGAAACACTGTAGAAAAAGTTCCACCCCCTTGCAAACCTAAAAAAAAAATGTCTTTTCGAGCCATTGCTTCTAAGCGAATACTTGTCACACAACGCTGTTTATGTCGTCAGTCATCTAGTTTCACTGGTTCCAAGAATTCACTTGAAAAGATACAAACAGATCTCAAGAGTCAATTAGACCAATATATCAACAAACTTCATAAGGCTTCAGACAAGTTTAAGCAGCTGACAAGTGAAGTGAATAATTCCAAAGAAGCTTTACAAAAAGCAAGTCGCGTATTAAATGAGCTGACAGGATACAATCATATTGAAACAGTAAAGGAAAAGGTGACTCGACAAGGTAAATTCTTTATTTCTTTCTCACTCTGTTCATTAACATTATATAATCAGCTGCGTTATTTGAATCAACTCGTGATGAGGTACAAGTAGCCAAAAGAGAATACGAACAAGCAATCGAAACACGCTCGAGCACACAGCGAAGTATCAATGAGCTACTACAACGGAAGCATCTTTGGACAGCAGACGACGTGACCAAGTTTACAGAACTTTATAGACTCGAGCATGCACATACCCAAGCAGAGATGACAGCCAAAGAAAGATATCAGACATGTGAAAAGCAAATGGATAGGGAATACATGGAGCTAGCACGATCCATCATGGAGAGGTATCACGAAGAGCAGCTTTGGAGTGACAAGATCAGAAGTGCAAGTACATACGGTACTTGGGCACTCATGGGCGTCAACTTGCTTCTCTTTGTTGCTGTTCAGACAGTGTTTGAACCAAAGAAACGAAAGAGATTAACAGATCGTTTCGAGGAATTATTGGTGGCCAAAGTGAATGAGGAGGAAGAAAAGTTCAAGCATGTGTTTGAATCTCTAGACGAAAAGGATCGATTGCTTGTACAACAACAGATTGCCCTCATGGAGGCAGTCAACGGGTTAACGGAGCACCCCTTATTTGATCAAGCAACCCTAGATGCTCTTAAACAAACCAACAATAGTGCAAACAATCCGATCGAATCATCTGAAACTAATAAAGTCACCCCTCATCAGACACCCCTTCTAGATGACGACAATTTAATCAAGGCTATCCTTTTACCTATTGAAAATCAGGTTGAAGACAAGGATCATTCATACCTTTGGCAATCTGTACAAAGCGCGATCGCAGGCGGTCTTGTTACAGCTATTGCCATTTACTTTTTAAATCAATAAAATATATTCATGACGTTTTCTCCTTTTTTTTAATACAGTGGCATTAAAATTATTTTTTTCTTTTCTTTTTCCCTTTTTAACCCATCTCCACATGTTGAAGTCAGGATCAACCCGTATTCACGTTGATGTCAAAACCCAACAATTCCCCGTGATATTCTCCTATCATCAACTCAAGAAGAGAGGACAAAAGAGTCAAACAACCCATAACGGATTGCCAATACCAGAACTTACCAATGAAGACGACTTTTTTAAGGAATTATTGAAAAAGGCAGAAAAATACAATTTAGAGGATGAGGCAGACGCAGAAGAAGAAAAAGAAGAAGGAAAAGATAAAGATAAAGCCACAAATGAAGATGACGATGACGAAGGATCGGACGACGGAAGCACAGGAGTAAAAGAAATAGAACGAGCAGTAAATATATTAGACATGCTAATCCCTACTTTGTGCAAATAGGATAATCAAAGAGGAAATGAATATGATTATGAAGATCCTTTTATTGACGATAGTGAAATGTTGTTGGATGACGATTATGACTACGATATCCCAGAAATAGATGGATTTTTCGTGTATTCAGGTCCTTTGGACTCTAATGAAAAGTGAGCATACATTACTTCCATTGTCAATATACGCTAATCTATTTGAATCTATAGCTCTGAAGATAAAAAAGCAGGAGCAGCAAGCAATAGTCAGAGCAGTCATAGCAATAAACGTCGGTCAGCAGCTAAAACAAAGAATACAACAACAACAGCAACCAAAACAAGCAAACCACGTAAAAAGGAAGATACAGCAAATACACCCTCACAAAAGACTAAAAGTAAAAAGGCAGTGGTACCGACAAGCACTCCTACAGTCAACCAAGAGACAACAGCCAAAGCGCCTGTACCTAACACCAGCAGTAACAATAATACTAATGTCAAAAAGATATCAAAACCGCCTGCGCCATCAACGCCAGGACCCTCTTTATCATCCCCAGCCTCTGCCCCCACAGCAACCACTGTACCAGCCGCGCCTATGCCAAGTGCCAGTAGTGCAATACCCTCGGAATCTAACAAAAGACAGCACAGTCTACCTTCTGAACCACCAAAGAAAAAGAAAACAGAGACTGGTGATAACAACCGTCCGATTGTTATTCAAGACGAAGACAAGAAGAAAAAGGGTACAGAGGTTCCCCCTCTGGTAAGATCATACACACAAGAAGAAAAAAGAGAGACTTACATACATGATATAGCTACCGCTTGATAGCGAGCTTGAAGCAATCATAAACAGAATCCGTGAAGGAGCATCCAAAGAGTCGTTTGAGAACAAGGCCAAGTTCCCTGAATCACTTAAACCAGCTGTGCTCGAAGCTGGCCTGATTAGTTTCCGAAGAAATCCTATCTTGGACGTAAATCTTATCCACCATTTGATGACATGTTTGCCTTATAATCGATTTACACTAAGGGTAAAAATAAAAATAATAATAGTGTGATGGATGACTGATTACAATATGATATAAAGAAATTCATCACGACTAAGTCAGGACAGATGCGTGTTGATGAACTACAACAGGAAATTGATGAACTAGCAATAAAGCTAAAACAGACAATCGATAAAATGATGCCAGCACAGCAGCAGATGCATGAGGCTAGAGTGGCCGCATTAAAACAAGCGAGTATGTCAATATGTTGCGATATATATATATATATGACCACAAACTCACCCTTTTTTTTTTAAAAAAAAAAAAAAAAAAAATAGAAGCAGTCAAAGTGGCCACAGCTGCAGCGAATAACAATGGATTCATTGATGTCGATGCACTTGAGCCTGATGAAGAGCTTGAGCCCAAATTTAAATACACAGATGAAGTCCGTCAGATACTTTATGACATTATGAAGGCGGACGAACAATCCACTTTAATCAGTAACCTTATTACGTAAGAAAAAAGTGATATATGCATGACATGTTTTCTTATATGAATCATTAGACAATACCGAAACGGAGCAAATAACACAAAGGACGCGGAGAAACTAGTGGCCGAAGGAAAGGCAAGAAAGCTGATGTACCAACGAGTGAGTGGATTAAAATAGACAAGTATATATGTATATACTCATGGCTTTATTAGTTACTGTCATGCTGGCCAGATGGCTGGATGAACACATATGAAATCAGTCGACAATACAACTTGTATAAAAATAAAATAGCAGGATCACAGAACGGCGAAGGAAAGAAGCGCAGAAAACCCAGTGAAGATCATACACATCGTAAAAAAGGTAATAGTTGCACTTTTTATTAGCATGTGTAACTAACATCATGAGTAAATCAACAGCTCGTGAAGATGAACCTAAAGAAGAACACCATACACCTAAAGGAGCAGCTGGTAATTCACCCATGAAAGTCGAATCACTTGTCAATGTGATATAAATGTTCCTTCTCCTCGAAAACAGAATGAATAAATACTTTATTTGGATCAAAGTAGGTCCTACATATACATGTATACATACTCACAAATTAGAAATATTATAAATGTACATAAGCCTAGTTCCTTTTACGAAAAAAAAAAAAAAAAAGAAGTTGGTGATAATTTTAGTCGTGTGAGTGTTATCCTTGTCTATTTAAATAAGATGATTGTCATGGCGCATACGCAACATTCTCCCCTCTCATCAACCGTTTATTGAAGTCATTCTACAAGTGATACTATTGATCTATTTAGTCATTTGATCTTATTCATTGTGGATAAAAGCAAGTAGTAATAACAGCAATAGAAGCTTCAAAGAACTTATTAGAAGAGGGGGGATTTAGTATTACAAATGTTTTTGCTCATTTTTGTCAAGATCCGTCAGGTTTACATCATAGCAATGGATGATTCATTTATTATTCGAAACCATTACAAATAACTGATATATAAAGAGAATAAACAATCAGGCTGTTACCGAAATGAACAGGAAGTAGTGATCGCCCGCCCTAAAAAATGCGACCAAATACACTCGTGAAAGAGACGCACCTCGCACTGTTGAATTGCGACATAAGATAGTTAACGGGTGGAAGAATGTAGGTGTTGATTTTCAATGAAACGGTGTCTTTATTGATGGGGCTGGCTTTCATTCTCAAATGATGAGAAGCAAAGCTTGGTCAAAAAAGGTGTACTTGCTACTGTCAAAGTGTGCACACACATTCTTCCACCCGTTAACTATCTTGTGTCGCAATTCAACAGTGCGAGGTGCGTCTCTTTCACGAGTGTATTTGGTCGCATTTTTTAAAGAAAGCCAGCACTTCTCCGTTATGTGTTTGTGAAGGCCTGCTTATAGAAATCTCCAGTCCTTCAAATTGACTGCATAGCTCCTCTCGAACAATTTTCAAAGTAATTGTTGGTTTCTTATCAAAAGTTCCATAAGAAACTTTGAATGTTCTTTGAAAAGCTTTTTTTAGAGCGGGCTCTCCTTTTTAGAAAGACTGGCTGGCATAACTGACGCTTTTGAGTCATTGTATTCCTTGATGAGTCCATAAGCAGAGCTACGGGGTATGCTGCATGCTTTTGCTGCGTTAGGTATTAATAAACCTTTCCTCCTGAATTAAGTTGATCATATGTTTTATTTGATCGTGACCGTATTTTTTATATAGTTGCAGGAACGCCTCTTCCATTTAGACAGTCAAGCTGTCGACATCTTTCATCTCAATTACTTTAGCTTCTGTAGCTTTGTTCAAAGTCAATAATCATTTTCAAGTCTCCGTATTGAATCACAATGTCCTCAAGATCCATAGTCCACCATAATATGTTTATATTGTCTGAAAATAGTCTTCATATAGTTTAAATCAAGTTGTTTAGATTGTCTAAAAATTACTTTATTTTGTCCAAAACAAAAGTAGGAAAAAAAAATGCGTGTGTGACCAAGGAGAATGGTCACAATTATCGTACGTTTTGCCTCGTGAAAGGAGTTTAAAGGGAAAAAAAAAAAAAAAAAAGGAGGGAAAAAAGTAAAGGGGACATGAAAGGGAAATTGACAAATAATCCATGTCTTCTTTTTTTAATATAATACATGTTGTGTAAAAAAAAAAAAATGGGTATATAGATTCTCTTTGTTTCCATGGATACTAAAATCCGAATTGCTCAAATTCACTAAAAAGGAAAGTTGTTGATGAAAAAGGATGTTCTAAAAGCATCCATAAAATTATTCCATCTGGGTTTTAAATAATATCTGAATATCAATAGTCTTCTTCTTTTAGTAAGAACAGATCCCATAAAAAAAAGCTTCTTTAATATTCCATGAGTAAAAATACATGGGCAAATAAATAGGGGATTCTTATAAAAATGGAAAAAATTGGATATTTTTTTTTTTTAAATGATGGATAAAATTTTTTTGTGTCTTTTTTATTCTTTTATTCTTCTATTCCGTTATTTCACTCCTGAAATTATTTATTTGTTATGAAATCAAATTATAGACAGATCTCCTTTAACGACAAAGCATTTATTGATGTATGTCGATGCTTATACCAAGCCAAGGCAATTGTACGCGACTTGCAGTCATTTAGTAATACTGTTTGTCCTGCATTAACTCAATACTCGAAATTATTAAACAATGAAAAATTGAATGATCGTACAAACTCGGATATTTTACTAAAGCAAGTCAAAGAATACTTAAACACAACATTTCGAAAATTCGCTCGGCTATGTAAAATGCTACTGTATATCTTGACGCAAATGGAAGAAAATAGCGCTGGCCAAGTCAAGCGAGAACGTATTGATTCGTTTCGTACGGAGGTTTGGCAAGAGTGGAAAATGGCAACTCAGATTAAACAACAATTAATACAGTTTGCTCAATTGAGCGACACATATACCAAATCAACATTTACCGATACTTCTAATAATAACAATGCATCATCATCGTCATCGTCATCATCATCAAAAGCAACAACAGTAGTAACAGCAACTGAGTTATAACAAAGAGTCGTGTAGAAGGGTGTGAATAGTGAACATACATATATACAAATATACATACATGATTTTTTTCTCTTTTTTTGTTTTTATTTTTATGATGCGAAAATGAAAATAAAAGATAGAACCAATCATAAATTCACAAATAAAAAAAATAGCCATGATGGATATTGGCTATAGTCTCCTTTGGTTACTCAGGTGAGAGACATTGGCGGACAAATATCATTGAATCGCATAAAACAAGTAATTGAAAGCACGCTTTATATGTAAATATACACACACATGTGCACACTCCATAGACAATTTTTCTCTCTCGAGAAGAAAAAAAAAAAGGGAAACTATCATCATGACGGAGATAGCTTTAAACATAGGTATCACTATATGCATTATATCTGGGGAGTTTGTAAGTGAGATCGTCAAACTGTGTTTACTATCAGGGGGAAAGATGTTACATTTAAATCATTTTTAATAGTTGGTCAAAGTACTAAATTTTGAGTGGCATAAATAGTAATAATAATAATAATTTAATAGTTCCCTTTTGATCATCATTATGGTGAAAAAATAATATCAACATGCTCACATATAGTTTCGTCATAAAGTGTACAAGTGTAAAATCTATAAATGTGAATAGATTGTACAGATGTATATCTCGAAATACCCTGACCAAGAACTCATTTGAACAATCCATGTACCAGATTTACGGTTACCCATTGTATCATTAAACCATCATATCAAAGTCGTTTACGCGTCAATGATTTGTCTACATCGACTGACGCTTTAGCCCAAGAGAAATTGATAAAAAGGTACACTCTTGTTATGAAACGATCGGTTCATTCTTTAATATACAACATCACCGTGTTAAGCTGACTTCATATCTGAGCAAAAGTATACAAAAGCTATAGATATATCATACATTTTTACAATGAATCTGGGAATCTTTAAAAAAAAAAAAAAAAAAAAGATCAACAATGTCCTGATTTTCCTTCCATTACCTTCTAGTGCTTTAAAGATTACGTTATAGTATACAATAGAATCTTTTCGAAGCTTTTTAATTTCGTTCTCCATTGGGAGTCAGACTTGACCCTGATATATTCACAATGATCAATAATCCTACATCATTTGCCTTTTTATTTTAAGAATGATGTCATGTGTATGCGAGTGGTTTGAATAAAATATATATATCCATGATTCGTTGGTAAAGGAATATCCCATACTCTTGGCATACTTTCTTTCTCTTTCTTTGAATTTTTATAATATCGTTATTGCGTCTATTGCTACACCAAATATAACAACTTTAACTTTATTTTTGGCGCGTGTTTTATCTCTTTTTAAAATTCCCCCAAAATCGTTCTCTCTCTCTCTCTCTCTCTTCGTCATTATTAAATTACTCTTGTGTAATCAAATTATCCAATAGAGAATGAGTCTTTTTTGCGCTTAAAAAAAGGGCGGAAAAGTACAAATAGAGATATACTCTTTTTCAAAAAAGTGGCACACATGTTTTCATTTTGGTGCACATCTAAATTTACATTTTGCAATGGTTCAGCAACTTTTATAAAAACAAAAGGGTAGAAAGCATGTATGACATGGTTAAGGACAGGATAGGATAAAAGTGATCGAGTTATGATTTTTATAACAGGCAGTGCGGTACACTATTTTCATATATTATTCGGGGAACAACAATCAACAGCCTCATTGTTCTTTCTTGGTAGGAGAGGATAAAAATCAGTGGAAAAACGACTTTGTTATCATATCATTGTGGGAGCATCGAGCAATATTCTTTGATTTTGTATTGAGTGTTTTATTTAAAGTTGCGTACTAGTTTCCAAAATATAAGGAATATGATAAGATGAAATAAGACGACTTTGGCTCGTGTACGTAATGTATAAATTGACTATACTCATGTGCCATATGATTTGAAAGAGCGTACATGAAACGTCTATGTCGTATGATGGATGGGTGCATCTATGGCTAAGCATACTTTTTTTTAAAGATTTTCGATCGATAAAAGTCTTGTGAATCAAATGAACATCAATCATAATAAAAATGCAAAACATGACGTTTATATTGCAGCAATACCTTATTTAATAATAACAATAATAGTAAAATGACCATCAGCATCCTACTCTACTCGGTAATCACAGACATCTCTGTGGTTATTTAATAAATAAAAAACACAACAAAGAATACGCTTGAGTATATTAAAGCTTCAGCTTTGGCTAAGTTTATGGGATCATCCTTTGGTCAAATAATAATAATAATAATAATAAAAAAAAAAAAAAAAAAAAAAAAAAAAAAAAAAAAAAAAAAAAAAAAAGCCGAGATTATTCACCTCGGTTCCAACGCGAAGGTATTTTCAAAGACGTGCTTTTTATGCTTACGACTTCTACTTTTACTCTAATGTCATAGCCCTTTTTCACGGGATATTACTCTTTAGTCATGAACTACTCATTCAATTCTTTAATAATGAACCGTTGTCCATTCCTCAAATCATGAACCGTCGTTCATTTCTCTAGGCTTTTATCAAGCAAGGAAAAAAAAAAAAAAAGAATATTCGCAATGAAGAAAAAAAATTTATACTCTCTTCATTTCGCAATTAAGAGTAAGGGCCAATAGCGATCAAGCATTATATAAAGAGTCACACTTCAATCTTGCTCATACAGACTGAGCATTGAAAGCATGTAGGATTACGTCTGAAGCAAATAGTGTTGATAGTTTCTCTTAAATCATTAATATTAAATAACTACATATCCAAACAATTGTGTGAATAGTAAGTCATTGCATTATACCGTGTCCATTTGTTTATGTCATTACAGTTCTTTTTACAAAACAGTAAACTCAAATGCGGCTGAGTGAAAGGACAGAAAAAAGCAAACATGTATAGAAATATCAATCCTAATTTTTACTCGTACAATACACTTTTCTATAAACAAAAGTTCATTTAATACTATTGTATTCTACTACATTGAAAAAAAGGAGAGACATGTCAGTAAATAAATTTCAGTAACCAGCCAATCAAAATACACAAGGCAAAGAGACGTCGTGACTCCCTTTAATGCTTGTCACGGTTTTTTCCCTTTTCTTTTCTTGCTGGTGCTTACAACCTAAAGTATTATTTTTTTTTTTTTCATAATTTGACATCTTTGCACAATGGTTGCAGCCAACGCATCAAACGAGATTGATCATTTCATTAATAATGTTGTCAACAAGCCAGAATCCTTCTTTATACCAGATCAAAAGCTTGCAGACAAGGCCATACAAATAGCCAAACATTTTTATGATAAAGGTACATCTTTTTTTTTTAAAAAAAAAAGTGTTTGTAACCGATCTTTTGTAGTGAAACAAGTTGAACCAGTAGAAATGTCACCGTTCAATGAATTATTAATACAGGATTTTGATAATGATCAGATATGGGAAGAGATTGCTGCACAAAATGAGCCATTCTTACAATATGCAAAGTCAACTCTAAGATCCTTTTCAAGAAAACCAACAATAGACGAACACAGTGAAGAAGAAGAAGAAGCAAGTGTGTCTGGTCAGTCAATGGATCTTGACAGATCAGATCAAGAAGGAGATTACGATTTGCCAACCGATGAAGAAGAAGAAGAAGAAGAAATGAGCCAAGCTGATAGTGAATTAGAAGAAGATGAATATGAGGAAGATATTGAAAAAGACGAGGATGAATACGATAATGGAGATGATAATATTGATGATGATGATGATGAAAGGTAATCATAAAACTAGAACCATTGACCATTGTTAAAACTTTTTTCTCTCATAGACCTAAAAAGACATCTGAAGTAGATGACGACTTTTTCAATCTGGAAAAATTCAACAAGTGGACAGAACAGCAAGAAGAGCTTGATATGATGTCAGATCGAGAAGATGACGGGTTTGATTTTGATGAAGACTTAGAGGACCTTGAAGACACAGATGATGAATACCAAGATGCAGCTGGTGAGTGGCTAATCTCATTCATTTACATACGATTCTAATGGTTTATGTTATAGAATTAACATATGATGACTTTTTTGGCAAAAAAAGTAAAACCAAGCCTAAAAGAACCATAAAGCCAAAGAGACAAGAAGAAGAAGAAGAAGAAGAAAAAGAAGAGTCTGAGGACGAACAACAAGATGACAAGTCAGAAAGCTCTGTTCGTAACTTGTTTGATGAAGAAGAAGAAGAAGAAGAAAATGGCCAAGAAGAGAAATCTGCTTTCCAAAGACAACAAGAACGTATTGCGGCACAAATTGAACAATTTGAAGAAGAAAATATACAAGACAAGCATTGGACATTACGTGGTGAAGCCACTGCAAGTGCACGACCTGTGAACAGTCTGTTGGAGGAAGACCTCGAGTTTGAACATGCTAATAAGCCTGTGCCTGTGATCACACAAGAAACGACGAATGTGTTGGAAGATATGATCAAAAAGCGTATTGTGGATAATATGTTTGATGACGTTGAACGTAAAGTGGATCCAACCTTACGTCCTTTCTTGCCTTCCAAGAGAGTAGAGATAAGCGATGAAAAATCAAAGAAATCATTAGCAGAAATCTATGAAGACGACTATTCTAAAAAGAAGTTGGGTGATGCCGCAGTAGATGAACGTGACGAGGCACTAAAGAAGGAACATGAGGAGATTACCAATATGTTCAATAGCTTATGTCATAAATTGGATGCTCTTTCCAACTTCCATTACACACCCAAGGCACCTAAGCCTGAAATGGAGATTGTCAGCAATGCTGCTGCTATTAGCATGGAAGAAATCATACCCGTGAATGTATCTGATGCCACTTTATTGGCACCTGAAGAAGTGTATGAAAAGAAGCGTGGTGAAGTGAAGGCTACAACTGAAATGGATCAAGCTGAACGTAAGAAGGCCAGAGCATTGAAGAAGAAGCTGAAGAGAAAGGAGAAGGAGATGAAGGAAAAGGAAAAGAAGATTATACAGAAATACAATCCAAAGATGGCCCAAAAGGAAGAAAAGATCAAGGCTGTCAAGGACTTGCTTGGATCAAAGAATGTTACAATCATTGGAAAATAAACTTTATCATGATGCATTTAAAACCCTTCATTTGGATTATAAATGAAAAAAAGAGAAAGAGAGAGAGAAAGTCTGTTTTAAATATGTCCATGAATATATTATATATTTTATTATAATTATTAATAGATTCGATTACATGCATATTTACATACAAGATAATAAAAAGAAAGGAAGAGAGAAGGTAAATAGATGACATAAGATATACATATTCACTACAAGGCCACTCCATATATAAAGGTGAGTATTTACATAGATAAAAAATGAAAGTAAAGAGTGAGTGAATGAGTGATAAGAAGATATAGAAAAAGGAGAATAAGAGAGACTTCCATAATATTTGTTGTTTCAAAAGAATGTAGGTATCTTTCTTCAAGAAAAGCTGTATATCTCATTTATATGTTCTTTTTACGTTTCCATTCTACACAATTAATTTCAGGGGTAATCATAGCTGCTTCGTCATCCATTCCCCAAGTAATTTTGAATCTACCCTTCTGTATCACTCCTGGCTCTGATTTATGCCTTGTTAAAGGTAAGGAAGTTAAAGATGAGATACAAGGCTGAGACGCAGATGAGGTAATAGAGGTCTCGATTTGTCGATCATTATGCCAAAAATGGGAGTCCCAAATAGACAATGGTTGGCTTGCCGATGTGGTCGTAGAATCTGCATCGTCATCACTTAAATGAGCTTCCTCTTCATAACGTTTTGTTTTTTTGATGCCTGTAATATTTGCAAATTGACTTGCAGTCAAATCCTCGGATAAGACCTCTTGTTTGTTTCGTCTAATGAATTTTTCCGTAGCTGCAGCCTTTGCAGTTGCCGATCCATTCCAATGACCGTTGTTTCGATGACGCTTTAAAGGGATCGTTAGCTTTTTCTTCCATTTGGTGGTATCAAAGTAAGATGTACTATTAGAGTTGAGTAACATGTAGAAAAGTAAAAGAGAAAAAACAAGAGAGAAATAGAAATAGTCATTATATATTTGATTATGGCTATTTCGCATATGCACATGAGAGGTTTCTATCCAAAGGCGAAATAACCTCAAAGATACATTATTCTTTCTTTCGCCTATGCCTCTCCTTTCATGTTATTTTTCCAAATAAATCATTTACTCCTTATTCTTTCAAATAGTATTAACCACATGGCATACAAGACATTATTTGCGCTACTTTAAAAAAATGGATAGAAAGAAAGCTAATAAGCTTAGGAAGCTCTTTGTTTAAACATCTGATGCATTTGTTCTTTTTTTTCTTTCTCTCTCTTTCTTTTAGGGTATTTATTTGGTAATTTAATCACACGTGATCGTTTTCTATCTTTCTGGCTACCAAAGATAAAAGAAGGGGTGGTAGGGTAACTGAATACCGGAGTCCCAAAATCGAGGCACAAGGTATTAAAAATTCAAAATATTTGTTGTTAAACAATCAACAAGTTATTAAATTATCAAAGAGGGAATTTACCTTTCAAGAAGTAATACTTTACTTGCTTAAACGGTATGGGTTTTATAAGAGCAATAAGGAGTAGAAAGATTGGCCATCTTAGTTGTTTGATTATCTGGAGACATAGAGGAATGTCCTGCAGCAACAACCCTGTTTTCAGCAGCAATATTAGTAGTCATACCAACCTGACCGACCGAGTCTATTTGTTCAAATGATACAACATTTTCTTATAAATGCAAGTACATTTTAGCATATGTTATTTACAAATACATACATCTTGTAATTTACCTTTAAAACGGGATATTTCAGCATGTAAACGATTGAACAAATACACATGCTTACAAGCAATGTAATTGTACCTGAAATGGTTACAAGTGCGACTCTTGATTTCATTTTCTAGCACAGTGATTCAGTGTTGAATATCGATCCTGTTGAACGGCTGGACTAAGTATATTCTAGCTGTGCCACTTTCTGTAATCTTATCAGAAATACATTCCATATTGATTTGATCAGCTTTTATTTGCCTCATCCTTCTGCTTCTTTCTTTAGGGCACATCCTACCAACGTTTAGCATCAGCCTTTGGATATTTTGGACAGCTCTAAGCTTTCCTTGTGGACCCACTGTCTTGAATGGTTTACCAGCCTCAATCTTGAATTCATCCTTGACTTGATGAATAGTAGCCGGCAGCTTAAAGAGCATGGGGTGATCAAGAGTAGCATTAAAGGTCTTGTCATCAATTGGATCGTCGTATACATCTCCCATAAACTTCTTGTTTCTTACTTGTTTCCTAAGCCTACCATTGAGCACCTATTTAACGGGGGCTCAAGTTATCTGCAAACAAGCCATGAACCGGTTTGTTCCATTTATACTAGAAAGTGTGCCCTCAGCTTGTAATTTCAGTTGAGCACTTTCTTTTATCAACTCCTCAGGTTGTACTTTGAGTCTTTATTTCAAAGATTCTCATCTCTCTCATTTCTTCTTCTTATTTTATTGTTCGATTATAGTTAAGTATGTTAACAATTAAAAATATGATAAACATGGTCTTGAATGTAAAGTGTTTGCTTTTTGATCTTCTAAGCATAGGCCATAAAAGAGTGGTGAGGGTGGGGGCTTTATCTTTCCTTTTCTATTCTTCCTATCTAATAATCAATTCGAGGTCGAAATTCTCTCTAAAATTGAGTGAGACTCTCGGAATAGCAAAGGAAGGATAAAGTGCTGCTTCAGATTAATCATTCTGAATTGTGTCTTCAGCGCCGAAAAAGACTCCGTCGTCAGACGAGGTTCCATTTTCTTGTTCGAGTGCCAAAGGAAGATCATCGGCTATCTAAGAGAAAACAGAGTTCGTAAAGTCAACAATGGAAAGATGCTCTCGGCGGTAATGGTTGTGGAACGTGGTTGAAGTAGCCCAATTGCCCAGAGTTTGAATATCATCCACTGGTAAGTCACGTTGCAAAGCGATAGAGGAAGCGAATGATCGAACGCTGACGCGTTGTTCTGAGGTAGATCTGCGTATGACTCGGCGTAGCCAGGAAGCAACAGTTTGACTTGTTACTCGCAAGCTACAGTCTAGTGCGTTCACGAATAGCGTGCCTGGGGGTCTAGAAACAGTAACCTTGGGGCGATCCTTTAGCGCCAAAAAGGAAACGACAGGGCAGAGATTGCGAGCGTTATGAGAATGAATGAGAACAGGTTTGATGATTCGTCTTCCATTTCTGCGTTCTTTTGGAACCACAATATTAAAGCGTAGTTTGAGTTCCTCATCGACAGTTACTGAAAGTAAGGAGATTCGAGCTAAATCCGAAGGACGAAGAAAAGCCGCTACACTAAGCAGAAAGGCTGTTTTTGTTTGGAAGCTGAGGTAAAGAGCAAGAGGATAAATTGATGCTTGCGATGTAATTAAAAATTGGCGTAAGGTTGTCAGTATGCCTATTACTATTCTTTTCAGATGCGATAGAGGAATGTATAGTAGAATGTATAGTAGAATGTATGCTCTACTGTAAGATTATACTCGAGTTATTATAATGATTATCTCATCAGACACGTCAATACAGATCGAGCTGTATAACTGTTTTGCCATGTCATCCAACGTATATTGCAAGCGTTCTTTATGCTGATTGCTTGATGCTTCGATGACTAGCCGTTCTTCGCCGTACATATCGTAACCCAAACCGTCGGCGTATCTGGAAGCTGGTGAAACCCATAAACTCACATTCATATCCATTCGTGAACATTGCTGGAGATGGACCTCACATTATTGAAAATCCAGGCAACCAGTCTGTTGGCCAAATGTCTGCAATATTGGAACCACGTTGAGGTATTGGCTGTGGTTGTTGTTAGCACCGTATAATGCGTAGAGTAAAAGCAAAGAAGTGATGAGTCTCTGTTTTATCCTTTTTATTAGAAGTGAGAGGAGGAGCTCATAGCAAAAAGAGATTAGATAGCTTTAAAAGAGGTTGGAGTACTAATTAAGGTACATGTAATTTAGTCAAATGTGATCTCACAAGATTAGTATTAGATATGGTCAAATACGATACACTCGTTCTTCTCTTTTTATAAATTCAAGGTGCCCACAAGAGCCTTTAGCCACATCCACAATCTCTACATGGCTCCACAACATGATTAGAATTTCCACGGAAGAGTGAAATGTAAGCGTCAGATCCATTGCATCCTCATTAGCCCTACGCCGTGGTGTTCCAAAAGAATACATCGTTACTCTTGGAAATTGGACAAATTCCTCGACTTTTGAAAACCACTATCGACGAGAACATATGTCATGCTTCAGTTTCACACAGATATTATTTTCAACTTCTTCAACATCAACGTAAGACGAACAAATAGATGTCGACATGGATGACCAAGAAGGAGACATATTCTCTGACGCGATGCAAGAATGATATAGATGCTCACTCTGAAGCAGCATATATCCTTCCTTGTTGGCTTATGTTATGGTCTATTGACCAAATTTGAACATCCATCAAACATTACTCTAAGTAATATTATTTCTACTGCCCCCAAACATATATTGTACTTTTGGGGCATAGAAAAAATGAAAAACTATCTGATTGCCCAAAGTCAGTAGAGAGACAAATGTGAGAGAACTTTCTGCCCCTTACTTGAAGAAGATATAAAGGACACTTCCAAAGCTGAACTTATGATCAACATTAAGAAGCTTCAACAAGAAACAGTCAATTATGAGGACAAGATCTGGAGCGATAAACAAGATCTTCATTGCTGATCTCAAGAAATGGCCGACGATGTAATGAAAGAATTAGCTTAATGGATGGAACTGAAAGAAGCAAAAAATGGATTACTAATCCACAGAGGAAGTTTAGAATATGATCGACATATATCGTTTAAGCCGATACGTCCAAGTTCTTAAGCACGCACGGATTTTGGAGTGCAACAGAAAAAGACGATTCCATCAATGTACGGAAGCTGAGGGCGGTTCTCTTTGCAGTTGAAGTATGCCAACAGTTATGGAGGAACAGCATCCCGAATGCTTCAGCAACTAGCATTAGAAATACAATACATTCTACAGACTTTCCATATCAAGCTGATATGTGGACACATAATGGGGGCACAGAACAACATTGCAGACCTTCTCAATAGACAATCCATTCCAGTGTACGAACAGCAAATTTTGAAGAGGTTCTTCAATGAGATTCAACGGCGATAATGTATTAAAGCTGCTATTCAGATCCAGGAGCGACAGCGGTTGATGCGTTCAAACAACAGTGGCCGTCCACAGGGTTAATTTTCGACCCACCTTGGAAACTCATACCAAGAGTGCTGAGAAAATTGAAAGAAGACAGAGTGGAATCAGTAGTGCTAGTGGCACCTTTATGGAGAACACAGTTTTAGTGACCAATGATTCTCCATCTTCAACTAGACAAGCCAATAGTTTACAAGAGCAACAGTACGACTTCGATATCTCAGAACACATGGAGGTTATCAGATATTACCGTCAAAAACAGTGTCTCTCAGAAGTCGTAATGCAGATGTTACAACAAAAGAACAGAAAGACATCAATTCAAGCATACAACGAATATTGGAGAAACTGGGAGAGTTGATGCAAAATGCAGGGAGCCAATCCTTTGTCTGAAGACACAAGACTAATCGCGGAATACTTGACCTCTTTATCCAGGTACTCAAAGTTTCACTTGAATCCCATTAGAATTAATATCAAGAAGTATAGGACTCATTGTTGGTGATCACTTTCATCAAGACGAACCGGACCATGAATGAAAACTTATTGCTAGATGTATTACCGAAGAAGACCATTATTCTGCTTTACTTGGGGGCAATCTGGCGCCTACGATCTGACCTGGGAAATTGCAATGGCGGGATATCGATTTTCACTTTACTGACGCAGCTGTAAAATCAACGTGGGTAACTCTATCGGCACGAGCTCTAAAGGAAGGGTCGGTAAAGGTATCGAAACTTGGGCGTACCGAAAATAGCAAAGTGTGCTCTGTTTGTACTTTGTGTGATTACTGTAGCAACACATGAGAGAGTAAACTAGGAATGAGTGAAAATCACACAATATTCGTTAAATGCATCAACCATGAATCGAAAACACCAGCATCAGCTTCCGGTTCGACGATTGTATTACAGCTTTCGGGTGTAGATACAACAAGATTCAAAGCTCATTCAACACATTCTGCGACAAGTGCCAAAGCCTTTTTAGAAGGAATTGATATAAGAGCGTTGAAAAACCATGCAAACTGGAATCAAAGGTAATAGGCTTTTGAAAGATATTACTTTAAGCCAAGAGAACAGCATGCAGAAGATACCAGAATTGCAAAAGCGATGTTCGAACCAACCACGCCATCAGTCATCACGAAAAAGAGTACCACATCCGAAATCGAATCGGGGTCAATTATGATTGAGATAAGTATATCTCAATTCTAAAATTGACGGAGAGGAGACTGAGGATGTGGTATGGCCTGACCATGGTATAGAGAGAGTTCTTTTAAACACACATCCATATATTCTTAAAAAATCAATATGCTTGCTATCAGAAAGTAGTAAGGATATAGATTTAGAAATTATTATTATTATATTGCTGGAAATAAAGCGCGGCAAGGAAAGTCTATTGCCACATCCGAAGTCTCCTCTGCGTCAACTTTAGAGTTATCAGTGATTAAGTCTGCCGCATTAAATAAGTACATCTGGTTATTGTGAGAATTCTTTTGGTTGCCATTACTCAATTACAGTAAGATATTAAAAATTATCAAAAGTTGTTGATCAAAATAACAATACGATGACATCTTCGTATACCTTTATATAAATAATACTTTTCATTTTTTTATGTTTGTCATAACAGAAAAAGGAGTAGTAAAATGTGCATATTGATGACAGTTGCATGTCAATCCAGGATATTACTCATTGGCTCTTTCATAGTTCATCTCATTTTTAAACTCTTTTAAATAGCAAAGATGGAGAACTACTTTATTTGTCAAACTTTCTTTTTCAATTGGTCGTAGAGTCATCTTCTTGGTTCATTCTTTGTCTTGGGCACAAAAACCCAATAGAGTTTATTTATAAGTCACGCACCAAAGGCAAACTCCAGTAAAGAAATTATTTTGGAAAAGCCGAGTTAAATGAAGAACAGGAAAAAAGGTAGCAGCAGGCTATCAGAGGGTAAGCGGTTGCCCATTGAGCTAATCGTTAGCCGTGGAGAAGAAAATGTTGATATTGAGGAGTCTACTCTTATTGCCCTATTTAATGGTATTCTTTACCAACGAGTAAAGCCTATAAGGAAGCAAAGAATTAGACGACAAGTAATAAGCTTATCGTTGATATCAGTGATAAGCAAAACTACTAATAAACCACGTAAAGACTATAATAAAACAAGGACAGAGTCACTGATTTATTCAATACATATTGATTATATGATAGCAGAGAATCTCTAGCAAAAACCTCTACTTTTATTTTTCATATTTTGCAGGATTCTCTGGAGCTTCAATGACTTCACACCAGACGTCATGGTTAACCGTGAAACAAGCAGAATAATGTTTGTCACCATAAGTGTAAGATAAAGTGGACGTTTGAGGAGGTTGTCCCTTAACTGGATAATCTGCTTGGCAGAATACTTCACCTGAAGCATTGAAGCAGGAATTACCAAGATCACGCTTTGACGTAGCGCCAACGTCTTTCGTGCACCAATACCAACAACTGGGTTGCTTGAAGCATTCTTGATGAGCATCGCGCTTGGTAAGTCCAACAGTTTGTTGAGAGTGATCTTGTCCAACTTTACAGAATGTTGATCCAGTGCTAACAGAAGCGCATTCAGCATACTTGACACCATTGATAGTTTTGGGTCCAGGGTTTACTACCGCGACAGTAGATTGGACAACGAGACCGAGAGCAAGAGCGAATAATCCGATGTACATGATGAGAAGTCTTGAAGAACAATGACAGTTTTAAAATCCTGCTGACAGGTTCCTCAACTTTTATATATTCCAGGGATTCTGATCCTTGGTTGTCATGGGACTTCGTATCAGAAAAATCCGTAAAACTGGTTCCTATATTAGTCCGTTTATGACCAATAAGGAGATATCGTGGTTTACTTTTTTCTTGTTGAGCAATGACTACCATGGTATTTATGATTAGATTATCACAAGATCCGATCGCGTATTTCGATACTCTGTTTTCAGTGAACTAACTTTACTATGAGATGGTCTCTTTATATGTAAACCGTATTCATAAAACTTGATGAAACATGATATGGCTCTTTAGAAGAGATTTGCCTTAATTTCGGTTGTCTTACGCGAAAGTCCGAGGTACGCGTTTGGTACCGTACGGGGTTGCTAATTTATGAGAATATTCCGAAGGTGAAAGGATAATATTACATCTTGCAAGGTGTGTGTTTTCAATGTGGCGAATGTACCTTGGGATTAATTTGCCCCGTACCTCTTTAGGTTACACTCTTATCTTGTGCGAATTTTGTTTTCATAGCATAAAAGAACGTTTATATTGTGGTTGATTTGCGAATGCGAATTTGTGCGACTAAAGTCAGGAACCAATTGTAACAAATGCACCTTTGATTTTACAACCACTGGTATCACGTTGTATCGTAGTCTATGATCTGAATAATCTTCAAGGACGTGTCATCTTGGCAAATTCTGATTAGGCAAAAAAAAAGTGGTTAATGATTGTATTGTTCGCTTATGGTGTATTAACAAACACAGAAAACTAAGGATAAGTGACGAAACAAGAGGACGAACATTGCTAGGAAAGCGCATTTTGATGGCCATTGCCCTGAGCTGACTTTAATACTACAATTATAAACCTTATAATGGTGGCTAACCACTGTGCCACCCTGAGCTTTACACACACATATAAATTGCATTTATATATAAAAGAAAACAGATATCCTGGACGGCAAATTGTGTCCGACTCAAACACAAGGCGTTACATTCTTTTTTTGTACACAATGGCTTACCGTCTACCTCTAACTGAACAGAGATATCTCAAATGTGTCGACTACTTCAAAAAAGCGATAGAAAACCATGACGAAAAGGTGAAGCGTTCAACACCCAAACCCAATACTAGCACCAACCAAAATATCCATGCCCTTTTGCGTACTCGTCCTTTGCAACCTTTCGAAATTGATAAAGGTCATTGCAGTGTGATATCTCAACATGGTCACCGCACATATATCCATGAACCGTACTTTAAAGTACTTAGTAATCCAGGTATTAGATCTCACGCAATGGATGTCGACCACTCTTTTGGTCCGGAACATGACAACCAATTTGTATATGATGCAATTTCCGAGCAACTGAATGAGTCCATCAGAAGCAATGGCTTGATTACAATATTGGCTTATGGGCAAACTGGTTCTGGAAAGACGTTTACTATAACTGGTCTCTTGGACATGATCTTTTCTGATATTTTGACTACTCAGAATGATGGAGGTTTTGAGATATATTGCTCCTCATTTGAAATCTTTGGGAATGAGTTGAAAGATCTTTTAGATGAAACCTCAACAGTCCAAATTCGCGAAGCAATGACGGGTCAGGTGAATACAACTGGCTGCAAGGAGGTCAAGGTCGCGTCTATGGAAGATTACATGCTCTTCAAGACAAACACTGAAACTAACCGTCGTACAGCAAAAACCCTAAAGAATGACCATTCCAGTCGCTCGCATGCTGTGTATAATCTTCGTATTTGTCAAAATCAAGAAAACTCGGCAAATGGTGGAGTTATAATGCTTGTTGACTTGGCTGGCTCTGAAAGAAATGCTGATTCAACTGCGCATGACAGTCAGCTCATAAAAGAAACTCGTATCACCAACACGTCCCTGATGGTTCTCAAAGATTGTTTGCGAAAAGCATACGAAAGGACATTATATCCAAAAAAGCATGTTCACATACCCTATCGATCATCCAAATTGACCCTTTTACTTAAAGGTTTGGGTGACAAATCAATATGTTTAATCTGAAGCTAAATCAAGTCATAGGTGTGTTTAGTCCAGAACCAGATCGTCTTGCAAAGACATATGTGATCGCTACTCTATCTCCAAGTATAATGGATGTCAGTCATTCGCTCAACACTGCTCGTTATGCAGCAACGATCATTGAGACAAAGAAGCCACTGACGAAGAATAATGACAAGAAGAAAATTGCTTCTGATGGCCTGTTCAAGAACGAGAAAGAGGAAACTCCCCTAGATATTTCTGAACAAGAGCGTGAAAACATTGTGAAAGCCTGAGAATATTGATTTTACAAATTTAATACCTACAATAAGTGAACGTGTATTTATAATAAAGTTTTATTTCGCTAACCAGCTTAACTCTTTTGATCCATTATGTCCAAGCTTGATGGTACCTTGCTTGGGAAGGTAAAGGTGCAAAGCCCAAAGCGAGACAGAAAGTAGGAGAAGTGCATGAAAAAGTAGAACGGGCATCTGTTGCGGATACTTAAGGATTATAGCAATAAACATAGAACAATTATAATCATGTTAAGTACTGTATTTTTATTAATTATTGACATTAATTTTATAAAATGTTGTCATAAAATAAAAAAATTATTTGCGTAAAAAGACGACAAAGAAAAATATGTTTGAATAAAACGACATCATGTCAAAAGAGAGAGAGAGAGAGATAATGAGTTTATATGTAGAAAAAGAGAGAAAAAGTATGTTAGTATTAGAGCACATATCCTAATATTAGTTTTACTTACCACCGAAGTGCATTCTGGGGAGAGTAGCGATAACTACCCAGGATAGTTTAAACAAAAAAAAAGGAACGGAGGACAGGATACCTGGAACAAAGAAATCGTATCAAACGAGAGCAATCTGCCTCGTAACCATTCAAGAATATGCATTGCCAAATATGACTACATGTTCTTCTGATTTCATGGAAAGACCGAATAAAGAATTTAAACTTTTACAAACAGACTAGTATTGAATTAATTTCAACTCCAAGACAGCCCACCTGTTAATATTGCGAAAATATTCTTGGCGACGACGAACTTACATTTCATGCAACATGAATTTTGTTCTCACCATGGGTGTATTTATTTTCGATCACAGGCGAATTTACTTTCCGGAAAGAGTGTATAACCTCTATTTTGTCTCGCCTTTACTTTTAAAGTCTTGTTATATGCTTGAAATATAAGCAATACAGCATTCTTCACAATGAAAAAAATGATTGGATAAAATGTATTTATGAGTATTATCGCTATAAGGTCGCTGATTTTTATTTAATCATACAACTCTTTTAGGACAAGTTGAATTATTTTGTCATCTTGTTTCTTTTTTGTGCATTTCCAATAATCAAAACTTCCTCATGCTCTCTGAACAATCCTAGGATGCTTTTGAAGATGGTGTCTAAGTGTTTATCGTCTATTTGGGATACAATTATTAACACTTCATCACGTTTAATGGTTGCATCCCAACCAAATCTGAATACTTTCGTTGCAATCGTTCTAAACAAAAGTGAAGAAAGTCTGCTTTGTGGGAAAGAATAATTTTCTCGCCTAGTCGTACTCATAACCGCAGCAGGTCTCCAAGGTGAAAAGCCTCTAGTTGATAGAGCAATGTGATAAATTTTTGTGTGCAAAATTATCTTGTGAAATCAATGTCCAAATGGTTGTAGGTTGAAACGAAGGGTGCTAAGCTATTGATAACGATGCCCTACATTTTGAGTAGGTTGATAAGCAATCAAGCTTGCTTCGTACTTGCCTAAGTTGATTAAGAACTGGCATCACTTGACATTCGTTGATATCAGGATTTTCAATCATCTCGGTTATAAATTATATCGAGCTGTTGTCCAAAAATACTCTTGATTCGTTGGACGGTGTGAAATGTGTTGTTGAAGGACCAATGTTACATGAATTAGCATCAAGACGCATGCTGGATGTAACCAGAAAATTACACACACGAGTTCCAAGCACAAGTTTTTTACCATCTGGCGAGTCCAATAAACAAATCCGTATATGTCCATAGATTCCTGGTTCTGTTGGAAAAGAAGACTTTGTTGGTGAACGTTCAGAATGAGCATCAAGTAAAGGGTCACGTGCATACGGTTCTACAGTATTCACTAACATTGATATTTGTTTTTCAATAATAATTGCTCCAGCTAACAATTGTGAACCACAAAATCGTAGCTGTGGGTATTCTAACCAGTCTTGATTGAGTCTGTGTACATGTTTTTGAGATAATTCGATATGGCAAGTAGTGGAAAGGTTTCTAGATGCTTTACTAATGTAATTTTTCTTATGGTTTGTAGAGGTTGTTGTTAATATAGAAAGTTTTCTTGAGATTTATAAGTTTAGGTGCTTGAAGTGACCACCAGATCTTTTAAAGTTGATCAAACTGAAAAGTGTAAAGTAAGTTAAAATATAAAAAGAGATCAGGAACTTTTATAACAAAAGTTATGTCCTGTTTATAAAGAATAAAAGGGAAGTTGGTTGCTTGATTATCTTGGTAATAATTCAATGATCTTTATTTTCAACAAAATGGTTTCATCCTTTTATATTATTCATAATACTTCTTGGATAAACTCAATCCACTTTACCGAAAAAGGTCTTGATCCGAGAATTTTCATATTTCCGAAAAGTTTCGGAAGTCAACATGAGTCGAAAGGCGACTCATGTCAGATTCCTCTATATCATTTGATGTAGTGTAATTTTATTGAACTGGTTCGCTACACTAAAAAAAAAAAAAAGAAGATTGTCAATTCACAGCGTGAAGGTGACTGTTGGCAACACTTGTACCTTGTCTTATGAGCCTGTAAATTCAAATATGGCGTGTAACGATTGTCATTTATATAAGGTCATATATATTTTAATAAACACCCTCTTGTGAAGATTGACACATGTACTAATAAATGATAAATGAATAAAAGATATTTAGTTAGACAGTGTTTCTTTGGTTGTCTTGAATTTGTTCTTATCTCGATATTTGAGATCACCAATCAAACAAAAGCTTTCTTGGCTTATTCTTTGTTGTAATAGCTTAATTAAACTGTAAAACTTGATCTCCAACTTGCCTATTTGAAGTTTTTGAGAATAGGCCAAATTTTCATAGCTGATAAGCCTGACTGACAACTTAGTCCAAACTCTTCCGCCAAATTGGTTTCATTGTGACACGAATAATGAATTTTGATCTAGAAGGAGACAGTCTAAATTTGATAGAGAACTATTGATCAATAAAGAACCAAGGTCATTCACGTGTAACTATGATATATTTGTATTTTTCATTATTTAGCTTATTTTCTAGTGCATGCAGCGTTCGTCTTTTTTTCTACATGCGACAGAAGAAGTCCCAAAGAGTTTATTATGATCCTTCTACATCCCTTAACCACAAGTTACCCACATGGCGTTCAAGAGGCTAAAGGAGGCCACGTGAAGAGACTAAATTTAATCAATCTGCAGCAAAAAGACGTAGACCAAATGAACAGAGAGAAGACGAATTGATGGAAGCTTTGCAGCAGCAATTTGAAGAAACACTTAGTCTTCGGATTCAAACATGTTTAGAGAAAGGCGATGATCTTGAACAGCTGAAGGAAAGCTGTTTGAATGAGGTATATACAAATAGTATGGCTGCCACTATTCGTAATTTACTCATATTTACTGCATAGAAACGTCTTCCCAGAGGTGTCGTAACAGGCTCTGAAAAGCGAATTAATGCAAAGGCCGCGGAACTGGAAAATGTACTTAAGAGAAGAAGAATCTCAAAAAAAAAAAAACATACACTCTGGACTGACTTTGTTGAAGCCAAGTATGACGAGCTTACTGAAGTTGTTAGATTGAGGTCAGAATCATTAGCTTCTACAGTTTCAATGGCAAAACCTTCTGAAGAAACTGAGTTGATGAGAACCTGTAGTGCATCGTTGGCTTCCTTAATCAGAAAAGACTTGCCCGAAGGTATTCGAACTGCTTTTTTAGATACTATCGAGCGTACTTTGATTTCTGCAACAGACTATGTCGTGGAATACAGTATGCGGGTGCGACAGCTTTTGCTACTATTAAGAACTATGAAGTTTGTTATTACTAGAAATGACGATGTGGTTTTACAGGAAACAGCAGGCAGAAACATCCGTGATATTCTTCCATCAGATTTTCAAATTGATGGTGATGCCTTTAACTTACCCCCCCATTGGCAGTAGCATCATGTCCAATAGAAATATGACTCGTCAATTTAACTCTCTGTTTAATGCCAACCACCTGCAATTTAGCCATTCTACTTATTTCGGGTCCCGTGGTGTCACAGAATCCACCTTGGCAAAGCGTCCATTCCACAATGAATTTACGAAGATACTCTCCAAAACAAGGCAATGTAGACCCGGTGTGGACACTTATGTCATGAAAATGGCATTATTGAAATACATGACAAGTTTCAAAAACATGTGATCAATTAAGGGAAGGATGAATAAGTTGTTTCACCGTTTGATCAATACTTTATTGAAAATTCACTTGGCACCAATGCGAGAAAAAAAAATATAAAAGATTCATAGACAAAAAAATAACACAAGCACAATCAAGAAGGGAACAAGAAGAGCGAAGACATATTCATACGAATATCCCTTACGACAGCATCAGCGCCATTCACTTGTCCAGAAAGAGAAAGAGAAGGCTGTTTCAAAACCAACGAAAACGTAAAGATTACTATCTTCACAAAGCAGAAATCGATACTGAGCATACGGAAAAGTGGACAACAAAAGCTGCAAAGTGTGAACAGAGAATCGACACATACAAACAGGTACTCCAAAGCGAGGTAATACTTCATATTTATCTTTAGCAACATGACCGAAATGCATTAACTGTAGAGAGCCGCAAAAGATGTCAGGATGCCACATAGTCCCACACCAGCTACTGATGACGAGGATGAGGCAGAGATGAGATTAGAGATTGCCGTTGACACGAATCGTATTACCGACGAAGTGGCTACTGTAGTCAATGAAGTAACTTCTGATAGTACCGATACAACAAGAAGGCGATTGAAAATCTTGGGAGGCGTTATCAAGAGCATGCTGTTCGAGAAGCGTGATAAAGTTATCAACGAAGGAGAAGTCAGCAATGCCCTTCCTGGCTCAGAGCAGAAGGAGTTACAAGTCTGTGTGCGAACCATCAATTTCTTAAAGCCATATATACCAGAGAAAAACAATTACTATACGATGTCACATCAGCTTCCTTTTTTCCTGATGGCCAATGACATTTTACATGCTACAGGATACAGCAAGTTCACTTTAAAATAGCGCCATATCTAACACATAGCAATTTGAATGCTTTGTAAATTGACGCTCCATCTCTTTTCTCGCTTTTTTGCTCAAAAACTAAGGAGCGTGCTATGAATGTCTACGACTTCAACGGTGATGTTATAGTCTCAAGACAAGAGGCTACAGAATCAAAGGATGCTATATTTAGCTCCTTCTTTGACTTAATCACGATCAGAAGTATATGTAACAACTATGGACTCGAATTTGTTTATAATGTGCTGATGCTGCCTGGTTTGAAGTACGTCCGGTTAACTGGTACTCTGAAGAAGTTAGTTCCGACTGAGACCTGTCGCGTCACCAGTAGTCCAACTACTCCTACTCAACGAGCAACAGCGCAAGCTACCTGTCATCTCAAAAATGAGTTAAAAGGGCATCAAGACAAAGCACACTCTTTGCAAGCAGAGTTGAGAGAGCTTTTAAAGAACGAAAGAACTATATTCTGCAGAACAATGTCAAAGAACTGAAAAAGAATTGGATACACAGACGTAATGAGCCATTATCTCAGCGAGAAATTCGATTTAATCAGCAGCTATACGAGCAGATACAACAAGCCAAAATGCATAAAGCTGGGCTAAATGCAAGGATACGTGGTATAAAAGAAAGCATATCAACAGAACGAACAAGAGCTTACCTTAAGCGCAAGCAGCAGACATCAGCAGCAAAGAATACCACAGGCGAACAACGTAGTTGTACTATCAATCAGAACGAATTTAAATGCATCGACAAAGTAGAATATATCAAAATAGATAATAATCTATTAGAATCAGATGGCTATTCATTTTCAGGTACCAACAATGGTCTGGTCACCATGACAGAAACTGTTGGCTTCAAAATGGATAGATTCAAATTCCACCTTCGCCTTTATAATAAATATTCTGCTTTACAAGAAGTTTCTGAAGAAGGTAATTTAGTATAGTTCATGCAATTTTGTTAGCGTTATCTAACTATATCAATATATTAGATGAGCAAGAACTTCAGTCACCAGCATTCATGCGGTTACCTAGGCCGTACAAAGTACATGCAACGAAGGTTGACTACAAAAGTGGCGCGCAAAAAATTCGATGAAACCTTCAGCGTGCAAAAAACAGCACTGAAAAAGGTCAACAAACTACTGAAATAGAAGCTTCTCTAAGTCAATCGAATATGTCCCGAGCCAGAGACGTAAACGAACTCAATGAAGTATACAATACGTACCTTGAATGCAGAGATATTTTGCGTGAGTTCTACTTTTCACCACAACGAGCTAAGCAAAAAAGGATATATGAGTTGCAAAAGCGTAGATACATCAACAGGCTTTGCTCAGCGGAACGTCGGTATGCAGCATCTGATGTAAAAGGCGTGAGACCTATCATATTTGTTGGTGACCGCAGTCTAAGTATAGGCTCACGAATAAAAGGATTCATGCGTTACGGTGGCTACTGGAAACCGAAGAATCACAGTCTTTATACAACTGTATGCATAACCAATGAACATAACACATCACAGACGTGCCTTTACTGTTTCAATAAACTATCACATCCAGTACGAACAATTCATCGAAACGGAGCAAATCAACTAAGAACAATTAATGGCGCATTTGCTTGCGACAACCCAAGTTGTGTCTCTGTCCAAGCAAAAAAAAGCAGCGAAAAGACGGGACACTGTGTCCGCAATGGCAATAGGCTTGTCAGGTCTGGCAACACTCCTTTTTGGTACAACCTTCCCACAATTTGATCCGCAAGTCAATCAATCCAACACTGATAAATTTAAAACAAATGCCACTTCTTTCTTTATTGCAAACGAAGATAGGCCTGCTGTCGATGACAGTAATACTTCTTGAAAGGTAAGTCTTTTTTGAAAATTTATTAGCTTGTACTGATTGCTTAACAACAACAAATATTTATTACTTTGAATATTTGATATTTTGTAAGTGAAATTTTTTCATATCATTGAATGTTTTACTAATTACATCTGTTTGTGTCTCAATTTTGGGACTCGCAGTTCATTTACCCTATCAGTATTTTCTGCTCTCATTCAGACATTTTGAAATTCTTATTGGACCAACCAGAAATTGTTGTCAAACACTTCATTATAAATAATCAGGCTTTTCATGTTCGTAGCGTCAGAACACGTCCTATCTGACAGACAAATACTCTAGCAAACAATGGCGAGCACCTCCAAAAGATAGCACAAGAATAACAAGAGAACAAGCAGTGCGTATGCTCTTCTATGTTAAAGATACGCGAATATTGCAGCAGATTTTGGATCACAATATCTCATCATGACGCGTGCTTTCTCTATTAAATAAGTGCCTTTCAGATCTCTTTTCCATGCCTTTTGTAAGAGATATTAGCGTACTATACTTGAGTTGTGTTATGTGGTCTTTAGTAATATTACTTGATGTACGGTGCGTGCAATTTTAAATAAGAAGCTTTTTTATTTCATTGTTATTCTTCTATAGGAGAGGTATCTTTTCATCGATAACTTCTTGATCTCTTCTACTGTTTCGATTCCATTTAATCCATTATGATATACTTATATATACTCCCAAGGTTTTTCTATAATACTTTCTTATTTTTTTTCTATCATTTGCGTATTAAAGCAGCTCAAACAATGCCATCAATTGCCTCCTCCTCGTCAAGCATCTTTTCAGATACTTGAATTATTTATGGCCTTATTGTATTCTGGGATACCATTAAAGCGGTATCTTTTAAGTATAATATCATTTCTTTTTATTTTATTTTATCCCCTAATAAAAATGCCTTTATCAAAAACATGCGTAAATCGACTCTTTGAGGATTTGTCAACATGATCCAGACCAAGTGCATCCTCTTCCTGAAGCCTGGCTTTACGAAGCTCAAAGTCATTTGCATCAATTGGTTCCACTTGTGGTTCTGGTGAGTAAATATTTCTAATAACGGTGAATTTAACCTTTTTCCAATCCATGTCGCCCAATCCCGTTCGTTTCTGTAATCGTTTCTTTGTCTCTTCAAATGTTTCTCCCTACATTATTTTATCTTTAGTTGACTATACATATTATAATTAATTTGGAATTTTTACCTTGATGGCTACAAATCTAAAGGGAGCACTATGAAGTTCTGTAGGCTTATTATGATAATGAACTACTTGTACAAGACGATCTGTATCTAAATTCATTTCCAGTTCATCTTTTGGAATCGGCTATACCAGTAAAATATTAATTAAACAAAGAAGAAAAAGAAACAAAAACTTACTTCAGCATAGACAATGGCATTCTTCTCGGTTGCTACGTTATCTACAGGTTGTTCAAGCGAAAACTCCTTTGTGAGCTTGCTATCAACTGCTTCATACAAGCGAATTTTTGCAGGGTCCTTGACTTCCATTTTACTTTTGGCAATCACTTGATCCAACAACTGTCGCACGGTGCCTGCTCTCGATACAAGAGCTGTCACTTTTGTTTCCTTTCTTAACGTGGGCCCAAGCACACTGACCTCGATGGACCGTTTGGACTCAAGATCAGCCAAATCGACCTCCAATGTCTCATAGAATAGAATAGGTGTATTCATCTTTTCAAAACTGACAAACTGTTGATAATCAGCAGGTTTAGGCAAATTAGGCATCATTTCTTCTAGTTTTGCTGTGGGCTTGTATGCAATGACCTCACGAGGCTGATGTGTAATTGGATGAGAGGACGTAAACCTGATTCGATTTGGGTTAGCTCCTATCTCCTTGGCAAGTTCCTGAGCAACAGCAGTATAACTGGAGTGCCTGTTCAAGATAAGCTTTGCTTCTTGTTTATGTTGAGTTGAAGGTAGAGGCTTAAATAGTACAAATGATCTGTTGTATAATGATGCATAATAGTCGGGCGCTGTTGTAATATGTCCCTTCTTTGACAAGTCGTCCATCCTATAAAAGTGTGTCAGTCATGCTGCAGTATGCAAGATATATATACTTACTCTCTTTGGGATAGTGAACTTTGGAAGCAGATGATATCACCATGTTGAATATCAATCTTGCGGAATGTCTGATCTGTCTTGATTGGTTCAATGGACAAAGGTTTAACCTCTTCATACAGTTGGATTGACGTGCTCTTCTTTAAGCCGGCTCGTTCATTCAAGTTTGATAATATACTAGCAATCTTGTCATTGAGAGAAACAAACATATGACCAAGTCCTCTATGATTTCACACAAGTATGAGTATGGCTGCTTTTCTCTCTTTCTTTCTTTTTTACCTTAATTTTTGTTCTTTTACATCGAAATACTTGACAAACAAAAGCACTTGATCGTTTCGAAGCGAAGGTAATGGTTTATCTTTTTCGGACTTTTCTAAATAGAGCTTAGTCAATCCGTTGTTAAAGGCACTACCACAAGTCAACTCTCTCAGTTTTTCAAGTGCTACATTTACATACATTAGTTCAACAGAAATCTATCTTGTGGGATGTTCTTACGTAATTTATCCTCAGCACTGGTCAAACATTGAGTAACTCGGTTGGTCTTGTTCTGACGAGTCTGGATGTACCACAACCTTAATTGACTTGCTTCCAACTTGTAATGGTCCATCAACTGCTTCTTAAACTCGCTCACTTTTTCTATTTTTGGTGCCTTGAACACTTCTGCATGAGGTGATACTTCTAAATAACGATCATCGAATACAGCCAAATTGAATCCTTGGTAGTCTTTAAGTGAATCATCCGTGATAACCTTTGAAGAGAAGATGTTATATTGCATGCCATTTTTTTAACTGATTTACTTACAGCTACTTTGACATTATGTTGCATATCTTGTCTTTCTTTTTTACGCTTTTCAATCATGGCTTTTTCGTCATCCAATCTACGCTCTACACATTGAGTTTAGTTTGCTTCTCTCGTTTTTAAGAAAAGGGAATTCTTTACTTAGATGAACAGGTATATCTGATTCAAGGACTGGGTCCAAGATATCATCCAGTTTACTCTTTCTGATATAAACAAGCATGTATGCATTTGTAAACTTCTTCATCATACGTGCACTATTGATTCTTGAATTGAATGTAGGCGATAACAAATCCTTACTGTCACGAAGTGGCTCATCACCATAATTTTCCTCAAATACTTCCTTCTTGGACGCAGGTGTCACCCGGTCATCATCAAATCGGAACCACTTGTCGTCTTTACCAGGTCGAATCAAAGCAAAATAATGACCCCCAGACACGTCGCCGCTGTGAACAAGTACACCATGAAGTTGATAATCATAGGGTCCATCCTTGTCACTGTTGGAACAATACTTGTCCAAATTGATTTCTGGAGGGAATTCATGACGATCGTTGATCTATTCGTGGATATGAGACAGAAAGAAAACATTGGGCTATTGTTTTTGTTTACCTTAACCATAGTATCACGCATAAAGTCATACTCGAATCGTTTCAATTGTAAGTGTAAAACAGGAGGAAAATCTTCAAAGATGACGCCTTTTTTTGCATCCTGTAGACCGTGTTCTTCAGCCATATACTTGTTATCACCTTCCAAAATTTCCTCTGCGACATAGTCATCAAAGGAATCTTGCAAGTCCTTACAGCCCTTTACGTTGAGTTGAATGTCATAATAATCCTCTACGCGTGAAGATTCAAAGTCGACATTGATGCATTTGATGTAACTCTTTGTCTTTCCCTGGAATAGTTTTGAAATGGCACCATCCGCTGGTGTTCCTTTCATCTTTTCCTCCAAGTTGTCCTGAAGCACACGATTGAATTCCTGGACGTCGTGCTGCATAAAGGCATCGAGCGTGTCCCAGCCAAAGGATTTGGTCAGTTCGGTCGTACCCACAGGTGCAGAAGAGTACTGGAGGTTGTAAAAGCATCTTTGTAAAGCCAAGGCAACACTTTTTGTAGGCTCGTCATTATCAGTTGGAATATCGTATACTGCCTTTCTGAATTTGTTGGTACAATAGAGAGACTGTAGTAGCGAGTTCATGTAGCATGTTGCTCCTTGATTTTTAATACCAACAAAGCCTGTTTCCTTTCTAGAGTCATAATTCACAAAGTTATGCCAAAGAACGCCTGTTTCATCCTTTACGATACGAATAAACACAGACAAGACGATCTCATTGTCTACAAGAAAGGGACCTGCTTTGCTTGTCATTTTGTCTAAATCTTCAATTTCATAAAAGCGTGTGAAGCCCCAGTCGATTTCATCCGCTGAAAATCTGTGATTAGCATCTACATAAAACTGTTAATTCTTTATATTGACTTTGTCTAAAATAAATTCTTCATTACGGCTGCTATAATAGAGTGTCGGGTCTGTGGGGTTAGACACAGCGAGTGCAAACTGCGCACAGACATGCCATCCTTCGGGTAAAGTGCCGTCTTTTGGATCAGCCACTTCCAAGTAAAATGAAAACGATTTTTTCTGGTTGTTGCCTCTTGGAAATAATAATATGCGCCTAAAAGAGATGTCAATATCAAAATATATGCTTGACCCTCATTTTTTTATATATATACCATGGAAAGCCTTTTACATGAAAGATAGGACCGTGACATTTGTCTTCTAATCCTTTCCAATCCTTAATATTCCAGTGAAATACACCTGTTTCCTCTGTTTCTAGGTCATTATTTTTGGGTAATAGAGTCTTGAGCATAGTCTCTTCTAGATAGCATAAATACAAGTGTTATTTAAAAAAAGAGAAATACTTTGTCTGTTTACCATCAAGCACACTTGGCTTTTTCTCAGCCGTGAGTTTATTCTCTTTAGTGCTTATTACAATTTTATCATTAGAAGCATTGACAACCATGGCGTAACCTTAAGGGAGAAAAAAAAGGTGTTATGGAAAAGTAATACAAAAAAAAAAGAGGTGATCCATACTGAGTACAGAAATCTTTGGAGCCTTTTTAGGAATTTGTGAGACTACTTTGACTATTCCTTGAACACTAGAAGAGAGTTATATAAGGGCTTCATTTTGTATTTATAGAGACGAGAAAAGGAATGGAGTCAGCTTTTGATGATGATAACATTGCTTTACTTTTCTCTCTTTTTCTTTCACCTCCTTTTCTCAATCAATCACACATAAAGACGATTGATCAATGATTGTATGTGTATATATAATCAACTCTTTCTTTAAATGTGACATCGTAATATGGAAAACTCAAATGCTTTTTATCTTTAGGAAAAAGAAAAGTCTTTTGTTATTTTCAACAAGAAGAAACCGTGATTGTATATGAGTCTACCAACTCGTCTATTTCGTTTTCTCTAAAGATAGGTGGTCTTCAGCTAATTGCGCCAGCTTTCCATGTTTGTAGGTACTTGAGGTTGATACGCACACCATAAGCTCTGTATAATCACCAAGTTTAAAGTGTCAGTGACAGCTTTGGTTTACTATCTAATAAAGCTTTATTCATGAAAACGACGAATGAAATATGAAGATGTATATTTATATTTAGATTATTTGTTGTTTGCATAGCAATAATACAAGATAGAATAACTTCTTCACGTAACTTGTGGTCATTACCGACATTTTTTCTCTATTTCTACTTCAGTAGCTCTATAGTGCTCTGTATGATACTCTTGTTATCTCTGCACACAGATCCCACAGAAATATCCATCAAGACGAGTTCACCTTGCATCCTGTAAGTATAAAATGGTTATTTGCTTATAAATCGCTTTTATAAAATAGAACATTACCATGTTATCGTCTTTTTCAGGATGCCCATGCACAAGATGGCGAAGCATATCTTTTAGGGAGCTTTGGTAACAATGTTGAGTCATACCCATGTACTTGATTTCTGTATGTATTGCTACCTCTTTATCCATTTCAGCACATCCAATTTCATATTCGCTGAATTGGTAAATAACCAAGCCTCTGCCCTATTATGCTGTTGGATTTTCTGTCAACAACTGCGAATCTACAGCGGATGTTTTTTTTTTTTTTTTTTTTTTTTTTTTTTTTTTTTTTTTTTTCTAACCACTTACATCGAATACGTTCTTTTGCCAATTTTGCAGTGATTCATATACAACAAAGAGTGTCAGCTTCAGAATAGTCTTTAATGCTATTCAGGGAAAAACTTGAAAGCTGCAAATAAGTCGGTGGCTAGCAAAGTATATTCTTCAGTAAGAAGAGCTAAATACTATTAAAGTAGAATTTATGAGAGTTTTATAGGAAAAGAATACATGACTGCTATTTAAGCATAATGTTGTCAATGTATTTCCTTGGACCTTTAATTATGCATAACCAGAAATCGAAAATGTAGAGAAAAAGCTTGAAAGGTTAATGTAGAAACGTTCTAAAATATGCATAAATAGTAATATATAGTTGGTATTTTTTGATTTTATTCTTATTTATCATCCAATTCGACGTCCAAACAGATGTTATCAATCAGCCTAGTCTTTCCTACAAATACAGCCATGCTAATCACACATCCATCCTGACGATTGATTTCCCCTGAGACCTCTGACAAGTCCTTGGCAGAGTTGATTGACACATAGTCCAGCTTCATGTCCCAATCGTGACCTTCACGCTTGACCTGATCGGAAGCGTCTTGGATGATTTGAATGCCTTGTTGAAGGATTGTGGGAGCATCGAGAACACCAGATTGGTACATAGACTCCATATGCTTTAATGATTTGTATAGCGTCAAAGCGTACTCTTTCTGTTTAGGTGTCAAGTACGCGTTTCTAGATGAAAGGGCAAGTCCACCCTCATCACGCACGGTTGGACAGATGTGCATTTTCGTTGGGAAGTGAAGATCTCTGATCATGTTACGAATCACAAAGCATTGTTGAACTATTCATGAAATCGGTGAGGAGTACGAATCATCACATAACAGTACTTTACTATCTTTTTGTCCAAAGAACACATGATCGGGTTGAACCTAAGGAATATGAGTAAATGAGAGAGATATAAATCAGTTATTTAACTTACAATGTTTAAAAACTTGGATACAACAGTTGCCACACCTCTAAAGAAATGAGGACGCGTGACGCCTTCGAGCTGTTTGGAAAGTCCCAAGACTTCGACAAAGGTACCCTTTTGCTTTGTAACATCTAACTCAATACCTGTAGGATACATCTCGTCTACCTGAGGCACCAGAACAGCTGAAGCCATGCCTTCACCAAGACCAGCAAGTTTATCCAAATCGCTCTGTAACGTGCGTGGGTAAGTTGCCAAGTCTTCAGTAGGTGCAAACTGGGCAGGGTTGACAAAGATAGTCAAGGCTACATGATCACAGTGTCGCTTGGCGTCTGTGACAAGCGCAAGGTGACCCTGGTGAAGAGCCCCCATCGTAGGCACATAGCCTAATGTTTTCTCCTCTAATAAAAGTGAGCGTCGCCATTGTCTAAAGTCGGCAATTTTATTAAAGACTCGAATTCCAGAAGGCACTCTAACTAGATAAAAAAGGAATTATTTGTACGTGTTGTGTGTGCATATGCAGTGAATATGATGTGCGTTGATCAATATACAAAAGTTCCTTACTGGCATTCATTATGCTGTTCTTGGTTATTCCTGTTTTTTAAAAAGGGAAGGGGCGACCTTATCCCCTTTGGGTAAGACGTGACGGTGAAAATGTGAGCTGCAAAACTCACTTTCCAGGCACCCAATTTCTTGACAGTTTATCCCTCTATTTTTGACATGCTGAGAACTGGAATTGGCCGATCAGCAAGAGGATTCAATACTTTTGCTCTTCAAAAGAGATACACATCTAGTCAACAAGGCCCAGTAACGATCTATACTGGGCCCATGGCTAATGTTGCCAAAAAGTTAAAATTGTTCTCTATTACATCCCTTGGTCTTGGTGTTGGTATATCTCCTTTTGTATTTGTTATTGATGTCCCCGTTCCATTTGTTGCCAAGGCTGCACTTGTGGGCGCAGGTAAAAAAAAAGGAAAAAGAATTGATAAAAAAGGTACTGACATTTTTTTTCTTAAAGCTGTTGCTACTAGCGCTGCTTCTACAGGACTTATTCAATGGGTCATGTCACCCTATGTAACAAAGATCACTGTGCCCAAACAGCCTGAAGAAGGACAAGTACCCAAAGAATTGACCATTCATACTCTTTCCTTTACTGCTAGAGATCATACAACGACCGTTCCTGTAGATACTATTGCTCCTGCCAGTCGCATCTTTACAACTTGGATGATCACAGACCCTAGTCAGGCTGTTGGACGTATTGGAGAAAAGACAGCAAAGCCAAAATCACTTTTATATATCCATCCAGAATTATGCCAAGAAGAAGGCGTCATGAAAGATATTATTGAAAAGACAGGAATTGGTCAAGGCTTTTGATGGCATACAACGAATGCAATGTAAATAATAAAACAGTATTATTTTATTAGTTTAACCAAGGATGATCCAATACTGCTTGAATGTCAATGCGTTTTTCTACATCCCTTTCGAGCATTTTACAAATAAGATCCACTGAACCTATATAACAGAGAGAGAAAGATGTGTCAAAGAATGAATCAAGACATATACTTTTGTATACCTTTGGATAACACAAATGGAATTCTTAACTCTTGACTCATGATTTCATCAATATCATAGAATGGATTCTCACGATAGATTAAGGTGAACAACAGAATACCCAAAGCCCAGACGTCCTGTGGCTTACCGGAATAAGTCTGGCCTCGAAGGATCTCTGGAGCAGCATAATCCAAAGTTCCCACAAATGTTTCGTACTTTCTACCTTGCTTTACATAGGCAGCGCTTCCAAAATCCACGATTTGTACATTCAAATCTTTATCCACAACTACATTTTCATCCTTAATGTCACGGTGAACGATGCGATGATCATGAAGGTGTTTTACACCCAAGGCTATTTGCTTGAATATTTTACGTATGTTGTCTTCATTAATTTGCTCGTTATATTCTATATAATCAAAGAGATCCATAGTTTCACGGAATTCCATGACAATGTAATAATAATCATCATCTTCGAAGTAATCGACTGAAGGGTTGTTAGCAACCGCACAAGGTGAATACTTGAATCACTTACGCATATCACTGATGTTTTTATGGGGTATCTTTCTTAATGTATGCAAAATGTGTATCTCAACGGGTATTGTACCGAGCATCTGATCACTTGTCCAACAATCAACGAGGATCCGTGATTTGATGACATATTTGATAACGACTCGTTTCTATAGAAACAGAATTAGCATTCCAGAATAAAACACAACAAAAAAGGGCTTGCCTTTTCAGGATCATCCTTTTTCACGGCTACTTTCACTAAGCCATATGCACCCTGGCCTAACTCGTCAATGACAATATAATCATCGATACATGTTGCATTCGGTTGTTGAGCAGAGTAGAGTATGGCGTTTTCTGGGATTTCCTTTTTCTTTGACCGCACCATCGGAGGTGGTTGTCTTTCATCGACAGGAGGAGGTAAAGAGATCAAGTGTTGGTGACCGTATCTCTTGAATGTAAGTTCACGATCAAATGAAATCCAAAGAGCACATTCTTCCTTTTCTTCGACCAGTTTCAATTGAAGCTGAACCTCGAGAGGTGTGCCATCACGATGGATACCGATAAGCAGGGGTAAAGGTTGATTGTTTGGGGTATGAGTCAACATGCGTAATCGACTATCAGGACCATTGTAATGATCAACAAGTTTTCTACATATTGTGTTGTTGATAATGAGACCATGCTGAAGTAGGTCATCTCGGTTAAGGTTTTTGAACAAGGTCGGAAATTGGGGTAGCAAATCAGAAATATTCTTTTTTAAAAGCTCATCCTGTGTATAACCAAAGAGACATCTAGCAAAGACCTGGTTGCATCCCTCGATTGTACCATCAAAGCGAATGGTCATGAGACCAGCAATGAGAGGCATAGAGGTAATATGTATAGTAGTATGATCTAATAGACGAACAATAATGGGAAAATGAGCCCCTTTCTTAGTTTCACTGCCAAAGAATCGAGACTGAATCGTGCTTTTCCAGTCGGATGGAGTCAATGAAGGGATTAGCTTGGATAATGGCTCATTCAAGATCTCATCTGTATCATAACCATAAAGATCTTTTAACCCATTCTTGTCCAAAATATGATGCATGTTACCCTTGAAGAGTCTTGATTACAAAAAGACAAAGTCTTGTCTAGAGGTAACTTACCTCGTCATTGACTCGAATGGTCAGAGTACTTTCATAGACTTCTTCAAATATCCAGATGAAAACAGATTGGTCCAATTCATTCTTTTTTTCCTTTAACCATAAAGAAGCAGATGACTTGGTTCCGTCCAGTTTAATGATGGGAATCTAGTAAAAAGAGTTAATATGGAATACACAATCATTGTGACCTTACAATTTCTCCGCAGACGATCACTGTGCCTTCATCTGCATGAATACTGCTACCATGAAGTGCCTCTTTTCTCCGTTTCACAATAATTGACTTTAACCGGTTTTGGTAAGAAGGATCAATTAGGTTCTCGATGACTTGTTTTCCGATAAGCTGTTCTTGTTGATCGTGATCGTGACTGACAAGAACATCCTTTGCTATACTATTGGTGACAATTATGCGAAAATCATCATATGTTGTTAATATAGCCTGATTTTGTTGCTGTCTCGTTCTGTTGTGTAAATGTGGGACGTAAATTTGTTCATCCTCTGTTTCCTCTTCTTCTTGAAAGCTATAAAATGAAGAGCAAGAAGAAGAAGCGGAAGAGGAGTAGACAGATGGTAATGTCCTGCTCCTTGGCTTTATACCAGAATGGTTTGGTGCATCCGCTGTTTTTGTTTTCAAGTGAGTTCTTAAAATAGTACAAGTTTCATATAGTTTTCTTGAAAGCGGTATGTTTGTTGAAAATTGAAAACTGTGTAATGATTCTCGAGAAAATTTAATCATTTCATTTTCTTGGTTATCTTTTTCTTGTTCATCGTCTGTCTTTTCCTGTCTTAACCGAATTAGTCCCTCCGCCAAAGCTTCTTCTTGTCTATGGGATGTGGGTATATATATATATATATATAAATATTTATATTGATGAAGTGACTTACAATGGATTTTCTTGAATAATAGCTGTATGAGTCATGCGCCCACGTAGGTAAATAAGTAAATAAAAATAGAGAAAAGAAAAGAGAAGAGAAGAGAGAAAGAGAGACAGAGGGGCTAGACAGTGACTTGAAATAGGGTTGAGGACTTTCTAAAAAGTGCCTTGAGACAAATTAGGAAATCGTTTTGGGACCTTTTAGGAATTTTTACGAGACGATTATTTATATAGGCCAGACTTTTTGAAATTACCAAGGGACGCGATAGGCATTGCTAGCAGTCTTTAATTACAAACGCTTTATAATGATAATAGTAATACCGGTAAGGGTATTATTACATAAATTAAGCTAAATAATGTAGTCATCCTCTTGTAAGAAGTACTATACAAAAATATACTTGCAACAGACAGTAAATGCTATCACTTGTTATCGTAATCAACGTGTTTCTCTAATAAATAACAAGGAAGTGAGCGTGCCTAATGTATTTTTGCTGTATATTGCAGTTCCTTCAGTCTATTTAGTAGACCATGTTTATGCAAATTTTGATTAATAAAAAGCGAGTGCGCTAGTATTGTTCATTTCTTAAAAGAGTAAGATATCAAACATAGTAGCTTATTGAATTCAAAAATAAGAAGCATTACATCATACACTATATTTGCTTGAATCAATGATAAACTTGCCTTACATTAGCGTAATTATGAAATAGAGGCGTTTTAATGCACATTCCTATTTTTTACCTTGCACCTTCCAAGTTTAGCATACTGGTCGCATCAATAAGTGGTTGCTGTCTTCAAATATGTTACATTTGAACAAGTTCGATAGTCTAATGGTTCTTATGGTTGATCCAACTTGTACTAGTGTTGGCAGCCGCTTGCTGCTAAATTTTGAAAATTTCCTTGTTTTCAATTTCAAGGCTGTCACTCTTTTGATGCAATCGGTCTCTTCTCGGTGAAAGAGTTGGCCAAGTTCTTAATATTGAGCAATACACTGTAATCGCAATCTAACAAGCAGACATGTTGTCTGGCGTTCAATAAGGGTCTTGATTGCAGATACACATGCTGTCATATATTAATATAGCTGTAAGTTGGCGTTTTTGTATATAGACTGTATTATAAAACTTTATGAAATACGGCACTACTTCTCGGAAGAGATGTGAATGATGAGTTTTGATAAGGAGGTCCTTTCGATGTGATATATAGTATTGGATTCTTTTGAAAGAAGGCTGTTGCTTTTATTTTGGGTTATTAAGTTTATGAAAATAGATGTTACACTTGATCTTTGATCTTGGTGAAGCACAACAGATAGACTATGACCTAATTTTGCACTCTAGAATATTCAATCTTGGTATCTTATCAAGTAACCAAGGCGAATGCTACAGCCACTACCTCGGGAGAGCTATTCTTAGTCATGGCATGACATGACGCAACTTGGGATACTACCCAAGATCCTGGTCATTGTTATTCGAACTGCTCTACTTGCGCTAGTGTCCGAAAAACTGGTACACCCAGTGTACCTAGTGCAAATAGCACAAATCCAAAATTGGTCCAAGTGAGACTAAATACTTTGTGGCTCCGAAGAATTTAGACAACATGCTTTTAATATCGCATAAACTTAAATGACATATACAAGACGTTTACTAATTGGTCAAGACAAGTTTATATTAGTCAGTATTTTTGTTGCATTTAAAATAAAATCGTCTTCTGGAAGTCTTAATCTTATTTCAAATCGCCGTATTCACGCATTCAAATAAATGCTATTTTTCATTAATATTGACAACAAATTCAAGTAGATTATACAAGTTTTATGTAAACATAAAAGTTGAACAAGATTTAACTAATAATATGGGCCTTCTCAAATTCAGTCATGTATGCAATTAATGCGTCCACTTCTTCTTCTGGTAATGCGTTATAAATAGAAGCTCGAATTCCACCTTTTGAATACAAGTTAGATAAAATAACAACATGTGTATGTGAATACTTTACCAACTGAACGATGCCCTTTCAATTGCTGCATATTTCTCTCTTCTGCTCCTTTCAAGAATTCCTTTTCTAATTCTTCATTTGGTAATTTAAACACAACATTCATACGACTGCGACAGGCTGGCTCAACAGGACTTGTGTAGAGGTGTGAGTCATCAATCACCTTGTATAACTTATCTGATTTGCGCTTATTCTGTTCAGTTATCACTTCTAATCCTCCTTGTTCCTTGAGCCATTCTAAGGTAAGCCCAACCATATAGATAGCAAAGGTAGGAGGCGTATTGTACATTGAATCATTGTCTGCCATTGTCTTAAAATCAAGCATCAATGGACGAATGGGTCCAACTGTCAAATCGACCAAGAGATCATCACGGACAATTACAATTGTCACACCGGAAGGGCCCAGGTTCTTTTGTGCTCCTCCATATATCACACCAAACTTGGAGACATCGATAGGTCGAGATAAGAAATTACTAGAGATATCGGCCACCAAGGGTACGGAGGGATCCACTTCAGGTACAGATGGATATTCGACACCATGAACAGTTTCATTATCACAATAGTATGCATAAGCGACATTATTCTTTTTTGGGTCGCTCAGTTGCCATTCAGAGGCTTCAGGAATTGAGCCATATTTTCCCTTACTTGCCTTTACGTCAAACACACGATGGACACGTACAGGATTTCCTGTTACAGTAGGCTTCAAACGCTCAGCTTCCTGTGCTGCCTTATTTGACCATGCGCCCGACACAAGGTAATCAATCACGATTTCTTCACCCTCTTTGCCTGCCTTTCGAAGTGCTTCCTGCTTGGCTGCGATCAAGTTGTAAAAGATGCAGGCAAACTCGGTTGTGGCTCCACCTTGCATAAACAGAATCTTGTAGTTGTCAGGAATATTCATAATTTCTTTCAAGTCGGCTTTGGTTTTGGCTAAAATGGCGCCAAATGGTTTGGAACGATGAGAGAGCTCCATGACAGACATGCCAGTACCGTTGACATTTAAAAACTCTCTTTGTGCCTTTTCCAAGACTTCACGAGGACTATTTGACGTGTGAGATTCAATTTTATAAAAGTCCAGACTTACATCTTTGCTGGGCCAGCGCCAAAATTAAGTACGCGTGGAGACATGATTGTATATGGAAGAAAAGTAAAAGAGTAAAAATAAACATGGCTTTTATATAATTATCAAATCCATCTCTTTATGACTCAAGCAGATCTGACGTCCAATTACGGAAGTTGCGTGTATTTCAATCTCCGTTTATGGACACCCCACTTTTATTGTATTTTTTTTTGGTTGAAGGAATAGACTGCATTTTACTATTTTATCTCTACGTCATGTCTAATTCAACACTTTTCAGTCAGTCCATTTTACGCCGTGCAACTTGTTTTAGAAGCACTTGCTTAAGACCCACCAAAGCATGTTTTAGTAGTAGAGCCAACAGTTGGTTCACTCGATTCCTTACACCCAAAGAAGAAAAAGATCTCTATCTAGGCATCACAAGTTCATTTCGTGAAAAGCTCAACGAACAAGGCACCAAAAGCACACAAACCTACAGCCACATCATCGAACATGCTATCTTTTCTCGACCTGCGACTGCATCACCGTCACGACTAGAAGAATTCAAGCAAGCAATTGATTCAGCAGGCAAGAATATAGAACGGTTACAGCAAATTGAAAATGAAATGTATACAGAACAGGTTAAGACGACGTCCATGTACAATCGACTGATAAGAGCTTATATCGCCAGCGACGCTTTACCACTTGCTGAAAAAGTCATTCATAAATTTGATTCCCGTGGTATCTTTGCCACCACACGCACATTTACTTATATGATTCAGGCCTATATGAAACAAGGCAACCTGGACAAGGCCAAAGATCTCGTCGAACAGATGAAAAGCTTGAGTCTGCTCAAATTACGGTATGGGTTTGACTGTAGCGTGTTACTCAACTTTTATATCGCCTCTGGGGACTCACACGCACTGGAATTTTTATGGCGTGACATCATGCTCCACGCAGACACTATCAAGCCAGGCGTGGGGCTCTACACACAGTATTTAGAATATTTGATTTCGGATAAATGTCACCATGCGTCACTTCAAGAGTTTGTGAAAGAGTACTTGAGTAGGAACGACCAGGCATCATTGAATGCTCAACAATATACCGTCTGGATAGGAGCTGTACAGAAAATGTTGTCCTCTTTGCGCGATTTGACAGTGACAGAACACCTATTGCTACATCTGATCAAACATGCACCAGCAAAGGCAAATATGGATTCCACAAGAGATATCATGCAAAAGATGCTTGTACACTACATTGATGGCGGTCAAGACCTAAAAGCATTGGCACTCTACTACCGTGCACAAAAGATAGGTGCACCAGATGAGATTTTTGAATCACGTACGTTGCAACGTATAGAACAAGTACTCAACAAGGTTGAGCATAATGCAAGTCATCAAGATCATCATATGCTGCTGGCTGAACTCGCGCAGCAAAATCACTTTTAAAGCTTGGATGATTTATTAAAATGCTCAACTAATAAACGATTATATCTTTCGGGCTGTTCTTCCGGAATGCCATGACCACTGCCTTCAAACAGTTCAAAGCGAACAGGATCGAGTATCTTTTTCATGTGGTATGAGTAAGCGGGTCGTACAAGGTTATCAAATGTGCCTGTGATGATCATCACGGGCAAGCCTCCGTGTTTAATATTGACCAATCGGCTGTCCGAGACCGAATGACGGAGACAGGCGGCAAGTTGGGCCAAGTAGCCATGTAACGGTTGACGACGTGTCGCCCGCATGCGCCGAATGAGCAAAGATGATGCCAATTCTCGGTTTGTGGCGTACTTGGTTGAGTTTTCTGGCTTTTGCTCTAACCATTCGGGTGGATAGACAAGGTCAATGGCCGCATTTAGCTGGTCCTTTGGATCACGATAAATAAATGCGATTCTTGATAAGGCAGAGACGGCAGCCCACTAAAGAATGTTGAGTCTCGAATGTTTCTAACGTATTTAAACTTACTGTGGGTATATTTCTTCTTGCTGTTGTGCTTGTTAACGTAAGCGATATAAACCGAAAGGGGTCCGCATCAACCATTTCAAGAGATATCATACCGCCCATGGAGATGCCCACGAGGTGAACACGGTCATGCCAGCCAACATGGTCAAGCAATTCCAATGCGTCCTGTGCCATTTGAGATGTACTAGTATACTGGGTTAGGGTGCTCTTATTTCCTTTTTCAGGCAATTTCTTCTTACGAGTAAAGTCCAATGGGGGCATCTGGGAAAATAATATGAATATTTTCACGCTTATCAGTTTTTTTATATTTATTCGACTTACCAGAATGTCCTACGCCTCGATTATCAAAAACAAGCACACTGTATTGTCCTGTTTCTGCTAGGTATTTTGTCTAGTAAAGATGTTGCATAAATATCAGTTGTATCTCCGTATTGGGTAATGTACCTGATAATCCCAAGCACCACAAGCTAAGGCAAGTCCTGTAAATTAAATATATGAGAAAAAGTAGGAGTAAAGGTAATCAGTCTTTTACCCATCACCAACATAACGAGCTGAGGTCCATTGCCATGTATCTCATAATATATCTTGACAGGCTTCGATTCTCGGCTTTGTCCTACTTCTGCGTGTCCTTTCTGAGTCAGCGTGGCTGGGTTCTTAAATGTCATCTTTTATGCTCAGAACATGAAAAAAAGGCCAAAAAAAGCTTGAGCGCATAGACTGGAGTTTTTATGGTATTGTGACTGCTTTTGATGTCTGTAAACACCTGTTGGCCGTGAGGGCCATCATGAATTATCCCACGCTCTAAAGCACATAAAAATGCGTCCTTTTCTTTCTTTTTTTTTAATTCTTTTTTTTTTTAACAAACCATGTCAATTGTATCTGAACACTCCTTATCAACCGAGCCCAAATGTCTCTGGAAACCCTCTTGTCCTGAGCAGACTGAGATGGAAAAGTTTCGCTCTCTTATGCAAAAAAAATACACGAGTGCTAAACTAGGTAAACCAAATCAAAAACCCCATACTGGATCATCCTTCTCACGTTTTATCATTTGCCAGGTAATTATCAAGAGCTTTGGAGCTGGTCGGTTCAGAACCCAGAAGACTTTTGGAGCGAAGTGTGGGATTATACCAAGATTGTCCATACTACTAAGGGTGATCAAGTCTTGGATAACTCTGTTCCTATGGATAACATCCCAGAATGGTTTAAAGGTGCTCGATTAAACTTTGCAGAGAACTTGTTATGGTGTAAGAGTAAAGATAAGACGGCCATTATTGCCACAGGTAAAATAATATCTTCCCCCCGGTTGTTGTTCTATGCCTAATGCGTTGACATAGGTGAAGGCCACGAGAAGCGATTTATTAGCTATGCAGAGCTAAATGATAGTGTACTTCGATTTGCTTCTGCCTTGAAGAACTTGGGTATCAAGAAGGGCGACCGTGTGGCTGCTTATATTCCAAACTGTCCTGAAGCTATTATTGCCATGTTGGCTGCTACAAGTATGGGTGCTATTTGGAGGTAAGCACCAAGCATACACAAAAAGAACAAGCGAGACTTATCACACTGATATATAGCTCTACTTCCCCTGATTTCGGTACCACAGTAAGTGTCTGATATTTTCTCGTGAGAAAATCAAATTAAAGTTCAGCAATAGGGTGTCCTTGATAGATTTTCACAAATCCAGCCCAAGGTGCTGATCTCTGTGAACAAGGTCATTTATAATGGAAAGACATTAGACCATCTATCTAAACTCAAGACAGTTGTTGAAGGTAAACTTGCTCTCGAGACAAAACACATCAACTGACACACTTTATAGGTCTTCCTGGTCTTCAAAAGGTCGTCGTTATTCCCTTTGTCGGCCAAGTGACTCAAGAAGAACTGAAAGATATCCCTCAAAGTATCTCATGGGATGATTTTAATAACTCTGTTCCCCAAGATACCTTGCCTACATGTATTCAATTCGAACAGTTGCCCTTTAATCATCCTGCCTTTATTCTCTTCAGTTCGGGCACAACAGGATTGCCCAAGTGTATCGTTCATTCTGGAGCTGGTTTGTTGCTCCAAATCAAGAAAGAACACGTCATTCACGGTAACATGGGGCCTGATGATATCTTCTTTTATTACACGACCACTGGCTGGATGATGTGGAACTGGTTAGTCGCCGGCCTCAGCGTAGGATCCACCATTGTCCTTTGGGATGGAAGTCCTTTCAAGCCTGCACCCATCTCTTTATGGGAATTGGTAGATGAATTAAAGTAAGTTATAAAAAGGGTACTTGCAAACAAAATATTTAATATTAATCACTATTTATTAATAGGATCACTTACTTTGGTACATCCGCCAAATACATCCAATCCTTGCAAGAAGCAAACGTGCATCCAAGTAGGTTTACTTTTATAGACACAAAGATATCGTTTAACCCTATTTTTAAATCAGAGGAACAATGTAAGCTCGATAGCCTGAAAGCCATCTACTCCACCGGTTCTCCACTCAAGCCCGAAAGCTTTGATTTTGTATATGAGCATATCAAGAGCGACATCATGCTCGGCAGTATCACAGGTGGTACTGACATCTGTTCACTCTTTGCAGGACAAAACGCAGCATTGCCCGTCTACCGAGGCGAGATCCAATGTGTCTGTCTTGGCATGAACATACAAGCATGGGCTGATCAAGATAAGCCTGTGTTTGCTCAAGCTGGTGATCTAGTCTGCGTGACACCGTTCCCATGTATGCCTGTCGAAATGTACGGTGATGGTCCTGAAAGAGCCAAATACAAGAGTGCCTACTTTAGCGTTTATCCTCATGTGTGGTACCATGGTGATTTTGTCTGGATTAACCCCAAGACAGGCGGTGTAGTCATGCTCGGTCGATCGGATGGCACCTTGAACCCCAGTGGTGTTCGCTTTGGTAGTGCAGAGATCTACAATGTCGTCGATCGATTCAGAGACGATGGTGTTGAGGATTCACTTTGTGTGGGTCAAAAGATCAAAAATGAAGATGATGAACGTGTGGTGCTGTTCCTCAAGATGAAGGCAGGACACAAATTTAATGAAGATTTGGTCAAGAAGATCAAGGTGACTATTCGTAGTGAACTAAGTCCAAGACACGTACCTGCCTTTGTTCTTCCTATTACTGATATCCCTGTAAGTGTCATTGTACTTTTTATATTATTCTGAAACTAACCGACAATGTTTATAGTACACGATTAACGGAAAGAAGGTTGAAGTGGCTGTTAAAAAGATACTTTCTGGCCAAAAGGTCATGGCTACTGGCACATTAAGCAACCCTGAAAGCCTTGAATATTATTACAATATTCCTGAATTAGTACAGTAGTCTCGTCATTTATATAAATAGTTGTCCTTATGTGTGTGTGTGTATAAAACAATAAAAAATCATATAGAATAATTCTAAAGGATGTATCATGGGTCTGTATTTTAATATCAGCGTACACGACGTGCGTTTATTTACAAATAAAATTAAGCAAGTAGTAATCCTCCCTTGTATTTAGCGTAACCCAAGACCAAAAAAGCACCAACAATAACACCTTGATAGAAACCAATGGCTGAGGGAGAAGTCAAGTAGCTTTGAGCTTCTTGAACCTTGGGTTGTGTTCGTCTCTTGAGATCTTCATATTCAGCACGAAGTCTTTCTAATTCTTCTTTAGTGTTGTGTGCAGTCTTGTCAACAGCTTCCTTGGCTCTTTGTTCGTTTTCTCTAGCAGACATGATGATGTAATATAAGACAAAGAGAAAAGAAAAAGAAAAATAGCGCTTCTTTTATAGACTTTTTAGAAAAGATAAATACATAATTGTACGCTCGTGAATCTGCATAATCATGATGTCAAAGGATATGATATCATTGCTCATTGTGTTACCATAGAGACCGTGGCGCTAGTTTTTTTCTATCATCAAGTGTTTCTAATTCTTTTTGGAAAAAAAGGTATTCTTCTTCTATATTAAGATGGCCATTTGCATTCGTGAAAAGACTGCGATTTTGAGTTCAAATTTCTTTTTTGGGCATTGTACATTGCACACTTGAATATGTCAATTGTGGGCGTATGGCATTTTCTACAATTGCTATTGTCTCAAATCCGACATCGAATGTTATTGTAGGGTTTCTAGCCGCATTTTATTCTCAAAACAATAAAAAAAAATTCTCGCACTCTATACTCTTTTCATCTTTCTAAGCCGTGCACTGTGGTACACAAACGTCAAACCATGATCTTACAGAAGCACACATCATTGAGCTCATCGAGTGTCACACTGCAATAGGGACTCAAAACATATGCACTTAATACAGCTTGATAGTAATTTACCAACACATCCCAGGATATTCAACAGTTTCAAGAACATGTCGCCGGTTGGTCCCAATGCTTTGACTAAGCACTTCTCGACCTCATTGGAATACACCTCTTCCAGCAGAGCATCAGAAAAAACATTTTCTTGCAGATCACTATACTGCTCCGGGACCAAGGACAACACTAGGTACCAATAAAGAGGTTATATAGAGCTTCATCCCACTTATGACTCTCTTATAACTTTGAGTTGTCTCTATCAATACGTCAGTGGCTTAATGTGGAGTACACGGAGCAATGGTACCAGTCGCGGGTTTGGCTCCCTCTCGAGCTTCTTTTTGAAACAATTGATGGCGCCAAAAGTCTTCGTGGTGAATCAACATCCATTGCTAGCAGTGAAAGAAAAAACCTGAAAAGAGCGGTGCTATCTACCAGCAAAATGCAAGCCAAGAAGATGGGTACCAGAGTAGATATGCTGGTAACAGCGAACGATCTGGAGTATCTTTATGAAGAAGACAAAGCAAGCGACGATGATACCAAAATGATTGAAGAATGGCACTTCAAGATTGGCAAAGAAATGAAGGATATCCTTTGGGCCTTGTTCAGGCGGTGCAACTTTGATCAAATGAAGATGAAGCTCAAAGTTTTCTTTGACGTATGTGACTTCAAGCTATATGTATTAAATCAAAGCTTTCTCTATTCCCGTGTAATTTTTATGCCCTTTTATGTCATTGTAACAATTGTTCGACTTTTTTTCACATTAATATTGGTATGCAGATCTGTTATCATATACCAAATAAGTCATATACCTGGCTTCTCTTTGATGGTTAGTAAAGAAAAAATCTTTGTATTTATCTTCATGTATTAAACATTGTGCAAGCATGTAAACTGGAGATTTTAGTAGCGTAGTTTGGCTTACTTTTAAGTCGTAAATGGATCAATTAAATTCATGCACAATGCAATTTGAACTCGTGTAAGTTGGTATATATGATATATATCATAAAAATTGCTTGCTTCTTTTTTTTACACCATTGTAGTGTTTCTTCGTCGTTCGTTCTCATAGCCCAGAAGAGTGCGTTCAAGGATTTCAGATTATTTTGTAGCATGCATCACCCTTTGATCGATAAGACTGGCAGATGATCATCCGTTGTACATAATGATGTTGATTGGCTAGCTACTGTGAAAAAGCTGCAGAATAGTATTGTAATATTTACTTGACTGATAATAAAGTAAACAGAATAGAGATGAATTGGTGATTCTCTGATTATCTCTCCATTAAAAAGAAAACGAAGAAGATGAATCCACTAAGACATGTAGTTTCCTTATATATAATGATATTCAGGAACAGAAGCGGATCATACTAAAGAAGAGCTCATCTCAGTAAAGTGTTATTTATATATATAAAGGCTATCTAACAGGCGAAGCATTTATCTCTATCTCTAGTAATCATAAGGTGCTCTTTCTTAAAAAGTTCCTTTGTATAGTAAATATAATCAGAAATCTTAATAAGTATTCTATTTTCAATTTCCGATGGAGAAGCAGCATTTTATTTGAGCCACAGGCTGTCACAATTACACTGGGTGGCCCAGCCAAAAGTTCATCAAAATGCACTTCAATGTAAATTATGAAATGTTGTAATTTGGTGACCACATAAATGAATTCGCGTAACAATTGTCTTATTTAAAGAACATGACACTGAAACAGCTTAATACACACATACAAAAAATGCAAGTTTGTTTCTTTGTGATTGTGATTAATTCTATAGAAAGGGGCCCTTTTTATGCACAAACGGATCATGGTTACTTCTATTTAAAGAGAATTGTTGTCAACGGCTTTGTTATAGAAACTCAAAAAATGTAGGGAGGAGAGTTTACATAAGGAAATAGTTATCAGCTGAGCACTTTTGAAATAACAAGCGTGTCTGAGCTCATCTGACGATGTATTTCCTCAGCATACTGAAGAAGACTCCAGGAATCGCACAGTTACGTTGTATTATAATGTATGCATAAGATTCATTAAATAAAAATAGTCATAGAATCAACACACGTGTAGAGAGATAAAAAGTGAGCTTTTTACTATTGCTACTGTATGCAAAATATGATGGAGGGCTGTAGATTAATCCATATCATAGTCAAGTTTATTAATCCCAAATACTCTAACTCGGTGCATCATTGGTAGTTTGGCGACCAAGACGACTAATAATGCTGTAAAGTTGATTCCAAAGAGAAAAAAGTCATAATGTGTATAATGCGTGCTTAGAAGAAATCTATCGACTGCATGAGTGACTACCTCTCTTTTTTTAAAGGTTATAACTTACAAGACGATTGGAACTGCCGTCAAGAATTTGCGAGTTGCTGTGAATTGAACTCCACCATCAATTTGCTCCCACAGTGTTAAGCCATCATATGCTCCTTGATTATTTTCGAATGGGATACCTTGAACCCAATGAAACATGATATAGTGTCCCTACGTAAATGGTTATTTTACTGTCTCTTCACTACAACAATACACATACGCAGTTGAAGGCAAGATTTGTTAATGTCCAGCTTGCTTCCGGTGTTATAAAAGGTATAAGTGTGAATAAAGCTTTCAAGACGACAATGACAAAGATGGTAGTGAACCAAGCACCTATGATTTACGTAATCTATCAACTGAACTCATATATTTTATATATGTATTCTAACCTTTATAATTGACCCAAGATGAGTTAAAATTTGGCATTGAACTTTGATCAAGAACTGCGGTATATGATTTCTTTTCGTTTAATGAAGACATGTTGCTGCTATTTGTTAAAGGAAAGAATATAAAAATAAAAAAAGAAAAGAAAAGAAAAAAGAGCTGGTTTGTTTAAAATGGAAAGTGGGGTGGTGATTGCTGTCTTATTGGTCTCTCTTTGTCTCTTGTTTAAATGGCGCAGTTTCAAAAGACTCGCTCTGTTCCACCGGAGAGAGAGAGACGAGGTTTATATATCTTTTCTCTTGCTCTCTCTCAGTTTGCCGATGACAAGCGTACCATGTATATATTAATAACTAAATTGATGATATATTTTAGTGATGGCCAAGTAGGAAATACACATCCCACGACACAACCTTAAAACATTCATATATCCATATATACGCACATGTATATATTTATATATACAAAGAAAGAATAATAACGAAGGATCAAAAAAGGAGAAAAAGGTACACGCTCCATGAGTTTCTACGCGCAATGCATAATTGTAGTTCTTTTTGATACATGACAGAATTATTAAGGTTTATAGGCAAAGTCGGCTAAATTGACCGAATGATTCCATTTCGTCTATCAATTAATCAAGACGGAACGGCCATCATTGCAGAAAGATGTCTGTGATTCATTGTTCGGCAACACGTCTTGGCGGTACTCAATGTCATTTTTGTTACACATATCGCTCTACGTGGGCGCGTGTGCACGCGTAGTGCTCTTGATCACAAAAGAGCCAATTAGCACTCTTTTAAAAAAAACTCCTCTACTTGTAGCTCCTCTTTTTTTTTCGTGTAAATATTAAAATTTGATTGGATTAAACAAAGCGGTGACGTTTTCACTTTAATTTTTCGTCTTTTATATTTTTTCTCGCTCTCTCTCTCTTTTTTAAGTCAATACCAAAAAAAATGAAGTACATTGTGAAAGGTGGCATTTGGAAGAACACAGAAGACGAAATTCTAAAGGCAGCTGTCAGTAAATACGGCAAGAATCAATGGGCTCGTATTTCTTCATTACTTGTGAGAAAGACACCAAAACAATGTAAAGCTCGTTGGTTTGAATGGTTAGATCCAAGCATTAAAAAGGTAAACACTTTAAATAATAAAACCAAGACTAACTCATAATAGACTGAATGGTCAAAAGAAGAAGACGAGAAATTATTACATCTAGCGAAACTTATGCCTACACAATGGCGTACTATTGCTCCTATCGTCGGTCGAACACCAGCTCAGTGTTTAGAACGATACCAAAAACTTTTGGATGAAGCAGAAACTCGTGATACAGATAGGTCAAAAGAACTTGGCTTACAGGGTGCCTTTGGTCACGAAACAGGACCCAGTGCAGATGATGTTCGAAAATTGAGACCAGGAGAAGTAGACCCTGAACCAGAAACAAAACCTGCTCGACCTGATCCAGTGGATATGGATGAAGATGAGAAAGAAATGTTATCCGAAGCTCGTGCAAGATTAGCCAACACACAGGGTAAAAAGGCAAAGAGAAAGGCGAGAGAGAGACAGTTGGAAGAAGCAAGAAGATTGACTGCCTTGCAAAAAAGAAGAGAACTCAAAGCAGCTGGTATCTAGTAAGTACTTCTTATTCATTAAAAAAATGGATACTAACTCTATTTGTAGCATGCGTTTAAAGACAAAGCCAAATGTAATGGATTACAACACAGATGTTCCCTTTGAAAAGAAACCTGCATTAGGTTTTTACGACACAACAGAAGAAGGCAGTCGTACGGTCGATCCTGGCAAATTGACAAACGTTCACCTATCCAAATTGAACAGACGACGTGCTGATATCGAAGAGGAAAAGAATCGTGAAAAGAAGAGAAAGGCAAGAGAAAACAACAATAAAGGCGGCCCACAAGGCAATCAAGGCCAGTTTGTGCCTGAAAAGAATGCCAAGATTCAAAAGATGCAGGAAGAAGAACAGATTGCTAAGCGTCGTAAGCTTGTCTTGCCTGCTCCTCAGGTTGGCGAACAAGAACTTGAAGAGATTGTCAAGTCTGGATTTGCTGGTGAGAATGCTAAAACGTTGGTAGCAGATGATGTAGGTGCTACACCTTTCACCGATCGTGGACCTACACCTTTATATTCTGAATTGCGTACGCCCAGACCAAAGACTCAGGTCGATGGTTATCCTGGAACCACACCACTTCAAAGCATGGCTACACCTAGAAATGCAAAGCCTCCACAGAGTGTCAAGGTCAGTCTTTTGCAGGGTTTAGCCAGCTTGCCTAAACCTCGTAACGAATGGGAAATTCGATTACCAGAAATTGAACAAGAAGACGAAAAGAAACCAGCTGAGAAAGCGGTTGAGGACATGAGTGACCTTGAACGAGAGATCAAAGAACAAGCAGAACGAGATGAACAAGAGCGTGCAGCACGTCGATCATTAGCTGTTCAACTCGAATTACCACGTCCCACGACAATGCATCAATTCAAGGCAGGTTCTAATGCAAGTGAAGCCGAAAAGATGATTTATGAAGAATTGAACAGACTTTTGAAACACGATGCTGTTAAATACCCAGTTGCAGGAGGAAAGGTTGCACCAGGCGCTGTTCAACTGCCTGAAAGTATCGCTCAATTAGAAGACGAATTTGATTCAAAAGCATTGGCTGATGCACGTAAAGAATTAGATCAGGAAATTGTCAAGACATTGGGGCTTTCCGAGAATGAAGATGTCAAAAAGGCAGTGTGGGAACATGTATCATCTAAACCTGAATTTGAAGAACTATGGAAAAAGGAGCACGATGAATTGATCTTTTCAGTCAAGTTTAATCGATTCTTGACATTAAACGAAATGGACGATGACAAAGATATCATTCAAGGACTTGAAAAGACTATTGAGGTACGTTGTAGATATTTTGTGAGATATATAAATAACACTTCTTAGGCCAATCGTCAAACAATGATCCGAGATGCTACACGTGCAGGAAAACTAGAAAATAAGTTGGAAGTTAGGTTAGGAGGATATATGAATAGATCCAAAATGTTGTCAAAGCAAATAGTAGAAGCATTTGAAGAATATGAAGCAGCACAGTTAGAATACAATAGTTTCCTGAATCTACAGAATGCAGAAAGAGCAGTCATTCCACGTCGTATTGAAGCATTGGAATATGAGGTCAATAAGTTGGTCAATAGAGAAAAAGAATTACAAGAGAGATACAAGAACTTGAGTGACGAAAAGATGGAATTACTTGTATAAAAAAAACATAAATAAACTCTTTATCATTTTTTTTCTTTTTTTTTTCTTATTTATACTCAAGATGTCTATTACGCTTTATCAAAATGAAAGACAATGCTGTGAATGCGGTTCATACTCACACAAGACAAGGTGATTATTAAAAGGGTATATGGCTGTGTATGTGTGTATATTAATCTGTTTGCCATAGGGACTGTCCCAAGTTGATACCTTAAACACGCAAAAAAAAAAGAAGTATCTCTCTCTATTTTATAAACCATAACAACAATAAAGAGAACTTGTGAGGTGTTGACATTTTGTTTTATAAAGTTTGAATCCTGTCATTTTCATTTGGACAATAAATAGGCACAGTTGCATCATACTTTAACATCATATTCTTTTCATTGGGGGGTAAAAACATCATTCTCCTGAGTAAACAATGAGTTTACAAGCTTATGTCTAACAAGGGACTTACCAAAGCATTTTAGCAAACCATGAATGAGCCAATGTTGAAGGATGAAAGCAATCGATATTACTAAAATAAAATAAGACACATATTCTTAAATATGATATATACATACCTGATAGCTTGTATTGGGAAACTCATGATATCAACAAGTAATGGCTGATAGACTACAGCAAAAGTATCACTCGGAGGTTGTCTATAATAGTTTACCGCCTGAAGAAGCGCCTCATTGTACTCTGGAAACAATGTGTTCATAATCGTTCGGTTAGCTTCAGAATGTGAGCACTCACACTCATGGTCATGTCCTATAAAGTTACTTCCTTTAATGGGCCTACAGTAATCTGTATAATTGGAAGTAGCAACGACAATATCTTGTACTTTCATAATACCAACTAAATAAAACGTGTCAGTCCACCCATATGTTATATGATTTAGTGTTCATATCTTACTTATCTGTACCAGTACGTGCGACATGGATTTACGAATACGTTCGATAGCGGTTTGAACATTGGCTGCAAATGGAACGGGTAAGGAAGTAGGTTCTGTACAGCTATGGCATATATCATTTGAGCCAATAAACATAGTGATCAGCTTCCAATCTGTCGGCTTGGCTTTATTATCGTCGTATGCTTTCTGTAATACATCCATTGTGTAATCTAGCTCATGATCAAGATTTAGGCTGCGAGCGCCTGATTGAGCAGCGTTAAGGATATCGATATCTTCTCTATATTGTCCCTTGGGACATATTTGGTTTCCTATAATGTATAAGTTATATTGTTTCCTGAAAAAAAAAAAAAAAAAAAAAAATAGAATAGGGATTACCAAAGCAAATACTGATAAGATGGTCTCCTACAGACGCACCATAGAGATTGTGAGAATAATAATGTAGTATGTTAGGCACCGTGATAGTATTCGGATCCTACTATTCATTAGTATATACACATATATCTTTCGACACTTACACCTCCCAATGCGAAACTAACGCCTCTATTTTCATATAGATTTTGTATATTAAGAAACCGTCCTTGAACGCCTTTTGCAGCAAATCCAGCCATGACGCTAGCGGGAGGTGTGTTAAGCAACATACGCATCAATTTAAACAATTTACCTATCTCCCAGTCCTGCTACAATCTTGATATCATCTGGGCGCAAATCATGCACGCTTTGAGCTGGGGTAGACCTAGGCTTTAGTAAGGGACACCCGATATCTAAGGGAACTGAGATGTTGACGATTGGATCTACTGGTAAGGTTGTCACTAGGGGCAAAAGAAGGATCGAATATAGATAAGCCAATATGGACATGAATGATGTAGCAAGTAAAAAGGTGGGCAATATGTCAACGGCAGTTATAAAGCAGTGTATAACGATTGATGGTGTCAGTGGTTCTTTGAGAGAGGAAATGCTGTCTCCTTCTTCTATTTGGTCTAAAGTTGTTGGATCAGAGAATGATGAAAGGAAATACTTTCCCCGAACATAAAACATGGACAAAGAAGCAAAACAAGTGTAGATGTGTTTTATTTTTCACTTTTTATACACACTTTTTGTTTACTTTGTGATAATGAGACATGTATAACAAAAAGGAGAGTGAGAGAAAGAAATGAAGGACATAAAGGAGAGAGGTGATTAGTCTAAACTGGAAGCAAACGGTATATTTGAACGCCAATTTCTACTGCTATTGATGGAACCAAGATATCGTCTACGTCTTGGTTCCTATCATATTCTAACAAGGTTACTTGAAACCCATTCGACTCGCATAGATTCCAAAACGTTTGTTCTTCCTCTTGACTGAACCCACGACGTTTATAGCCAATATAGATACGTGTTGTATCTTTTGATAAATCCACCAACGTTTTCACTAAATCTTGGAAAAAGTGTGCCTCATAAAGTACGTCAGAAGCAATGATCAAGTCTACCTTTGAGCATTGCTCTGCCTGTTCCTTATTTCCCCACGCCAACTCTCTTGTCTTTAGATCACATCGTTTTGTCAAGTGCTGATTGACTTTAACGTTTTTATCAATCAGTTTTACTGCTTCTTCCAATTCAGTCATTGTCACTTTTCCTTTTTCAACAGAACAAGATCCCATGATACTTGCAGTATACAACCCAAGCAACCCAGTACTATGATGTATAGATATCAGAAAGAAAAAAGAAATGTAGTTCCTCAGCTTACCCTGCACTCAAGTCTAATATATGTTTACTGCTTAAATATTCTGGATGATATTCGTACATCCTTTTCATCACTTCCAATGTGACCAATGCTGAATCCCATATCTTACCAGGAATTCCTGTATCCCACATTTCATGAATCGCTACTTGACCATCCGAGAACACACGATATCCGTCATGGACCATCTCCTGGGGATAATTATTCCATAATTCGAGTGGTAGTGATGTATCGTCATTCTCTGGCTGCCAGTCAGGATCAATCATGATTGGCCCGACTGTTAGAGACTGAATAGTCGTAGCAAACTTACTGTCTGATTGAATCCTCAAAAACCGCTTCCCGCTCTTGACGTGTTCATGCTTAGGCTGAATACGATAAAGAAATGCTCCTCTACCAGATCTATAAAAGCCAGGGATAGGTGCTGGGTCTTTTGCAAGCTGGCCGTTTTGGAAACTGGGTGCAGGGGCAAGCTCGATTTCCCAGTCGTGGTCATTGTTTTCTTCTAGTGGTGTTATGCCTGTCTCTGAGGGTGTTTGTAAGCTGCAGGCCACGGCTACTTGACCGTCAGGCTCAATGTCAGATCGTCGAAAGAGACCGAGTTCATTCACAAGCAGAATGTCAACTCGGTACCATCGGTTGGGTTTGACATGAAAGTCAAGAGGACATCGCAAGTTGATTCGGTATAATGAAAAGTGTTGTTCTAATTTGGCGCGGAACACTTGATCGGTCAAGCTCATGTCAATAAAAATGGAGAGAAAAAAAAAAGGTATATTTTTTTGCAGTCTCATAGTCAGTCATTATTGACGATAATCATATATTGTTGTCTTTTGGAAAAGAATGTAAAGAGTAGATTCATTATTCGGTAAACAGCGGCAGAGGAACTAAAATCCATAGAGTAGATAATGATCCAGTCAAATAAGGCTATACCACCTTTCTTTTTACCGTTCTCCAATATGATGCAGGTACATTTTTCAATCTTTAGTCTGAAATACAAGAGACAACATTACAAGCAGACCTACAACGGCTAGTAAAACACTATGCTTGCGTGTTTTAAATCAAAGTATTAAAAAGACATTGTTTACTTTTAGAGAAAGTAAGATTAAAATAGACAAACACGAGAAATGAAGAATAGAAAGACGCGTTTATTTTACTTTTTATTTTTTTTTTTTTAAAAAAAAAAGTGGCCATAACCAGCGATTATGTATTTGAACCTAGAAGCCCATAAGAAAATAAACTATCAGGTCTCGAGTTTTTTTTTATACATTATAAAGCAAGGCCTCAATGAAGCTCTTTAATTGAGGAATACTGATGCTCACTGGAAGCCTTGGCTTTGGTTCATTTGTGAACTTAAGCACTCCATTATTTTTGGGACTAGAGCAATTACAAATTAGTACAAGAAATAGATTTGACTTCTTTCTTTGATGTGTACCTATACTTATGAAAGTATGTATTCGACTCTTCATCAGCAAGAAAGGAGGTCAATTTCTCATAAAAATCAGGGCCACTTTCTTCCTGCTCGTCATGATGAATCTAAGGTAGATAATACGTTAGGAGGTTGAGAAAGCTTTTTTTTTTTGTTGAAAGATAAGTATATAGTATTACTCTTACTTTCTGCTTCTTCTTATGAGGCTCTTCTGAGCTGATGTTTACTATCAAATCGTCTTCTCCCTGATGTACGTAGTAGTTGCCGATACTGATAGCTGTCTAAAGTATGTGATGAGGAAATTTTGAAAAAAGGTCATTTTTGTATGAATAAATACACCGTAGATGGCTCAGGGGTTGGGCTTCTGAGTTTGTGTAGTTGCGCGTCAATCTCCAGTAAAATAGGCTCAGGGATGCCTTTTGAGTGTACTTTTTCAAAGTCAACTTGTACACCGCTGGAGGATCCTTACTGAAACCTTCTTTGAAATGCTTGCGAAAGTTCTTTAAGGAAACACTACATGCACCAGAAATTAGACTAATACTACGGGCACTACCTCTACCCATTACCTATGATGTATACCAACAAAACTTTCCAATGTGTAGCGCCACACTAAATATGGCTTTATAAAGTTACCGTCTTGGATTGGTTCTTTCAAGAAGAAAAAAGAGAGAAAAAAGAAAGGTTGTTATTTATTATTTATTTATGTTGTCAGTTGATCAACAAAGAATCAAGATCAACCACGTGTAATTATGATGAATTCACATTTTATATTAGAGAGAGTGAACTGGACAGCCTTAGGTTAGGTAGAGACTTTGGTAATGTGAAGTTGTAAAATGATGTCACATGTAGAGCCTAGAAAAAGCGCCCATAGCATTAGCTTATTTTCTGGTGTATGTAGTGTTCACCAATTCTTTAAAGACCACTTAGAAGCTGGCTTTTCACAGAAGAATTGAATTCTTTTACAAAGACAAAGCAAACTGCCAATCGTTTTTCAGCTAGCACCATCTATTTTTTTTTTAAAAAATGGTCAAAGTTTACCGATTATTATAAACACTCTCTTTTTTAGACTTTCTTTACCACTTCGTGTTTTCCTTATTTTAGAATAAAGCATTACGGGAAGAACCCCAAAGTAGGTTAAAGAAGCCTTCTTATTTTAAATCACAAATATTAACATTGTTCAATAAAATTTGCCAATTATAAGAGATTCTCCTGGATTTTGGTGCAACGAAAAGCGAACTTGACAAATCAGGAAAACCGAAAACAAAGGCTGTGAGGTAATTCGGGTAAATCCTGTAACAACAATAACACACCATATATGGCATAAATGTGTATATTTGGCCTTTGCCTTTCTTTTATATATTTTTCTTTGCTACAATAATATATCCATGTCCCAGCCGCAACCGCAACCGCATCAAGCAGGCTCACCTCAACACCAGCAACAGCAACAGCAACAGCAGCAACAACAACAACAACAGCAACCACAGCCACAACCTCAACATATACCACAGCAACAATCACAGCCTATGCCACAACAGCCTATGTATGGGATGCCTGAGCCTCAAGGAGGGCTATTCGATATGGTAAAGCGAAAGTTACGAGAAGCTGCAGGATATGGATATAGAGGTATAGATCCGACTGGTATGGGCAGGTATGGCATGATGCCCACCATGATGCCAGGTGTCATGCCTCCATCTATGAATGTAATGCCACATCCAGTAATGAATCCGACGGGCAACATGGGAATGATGGGAATAGGAATGCCAACAGCAGGAGGAGAAGATATGTTACAGCAGCAAGTAAAACTATTTCAGCAAATGCCACCTCAACAACAACAACAGGCGATGATGATGGCTATGATGCTTATGTCAGGCAACGGAGGAGCCATGGGAGCACCAGGAGGATTAATGATGAATAATAACCCATATCAGCAATCAATGATGAACCCTGCTATGCTGAATCAACTACTCATGAGTATGTCTATGCCTTCTAATGGTGCCATAGGAACAGCAGCAAATATGATGCAGCAACCAGCAATGATGGTAAATCCTTATCAGCAGATGATGGGCGGTTATCCACCAAACTCTGTATACCCACCTTCCTCGTTATACCCGTCTAGCTCGATATACCCTCAACAACCACAGATGCAGCAGCCTTTCATGCCTCAGTATCCGAGTACACCGGGCGGTTATCCTAGTAGTATGTATGATCATTCTAATGGTTATTACTATGGCAGTAGTACACCTTATTATTCCCATACTCCATATTCTGACCCATATGATGTATACTCAGGAAGGCGAGGATACTTCTAACATGTACTATAGTTTAGTTATCATTGTAATAAATTGTATATTCATATTATTTTTAAAAAATGGACTCGTATAAACCCTTTCGAACTGTCTTAGTCTTTTTCTGTAATGGACCTAGTCTTGAGCTGTTCTAACCTTTTGGGATTGTCCTGATCTTTTCTGATAATGATTAGCAGTATCATCTTAAGATACTAGCTAACCAAAGAGAGCTTTTAAACTGTGTCAATAACAATGCAGCGAGATAGATGGCAGAAAGAATAGAAGACGATGCATAAATCAATACTAACACTGTTCTGAGAAAACAATGGCCGACTGTGATCATATGCTCTGCATAGGTCAGGATAAGCCATTATTTGAGGAATCACGGCTTTTTTTGTATTTATTTCATATCAACACGATATGCAGCTGCGTTCTATGTTAAAAAAGGACTCATTAACATTCAAAATATACACAACCTCAAAAGAGATAATTTCGACGGCGTCAAAATGTTGATCATTGTGATAAAACTATCAAGAGAAAATCAAATTACTACAAGTGTTTATAAAGGGAGATATTGACGATAAGTTCAGTAAAAGCTTCTATTAATCCAAGCTTATGTCTTTGTTTGGCATTCTTGTAAATGCCTAGTCAAGTTTTGCAAATCATCCCCTTGAAAGTTTGGTTAAGGGGAAGAACACATGTAACTTGGCTATTTCTTTATCTCACTTTGTAGAATCTACCGTATACTATCCTCTCTGTTTATGATCCATTCATCTCATCATGGCCCTGAAGACAGCTGTGCATAAAACAGGAATGAAATCATTGCTCAGCTTATTCCTATGAATCTGTAATAACCAATCAGAAAGATGGTATTAGTGTAACATTAACAAACTTGCTTAAAAAGCCGCCAGTAACTATGTATAGATGCCGTGTATCTTTCTGTCTCTTTCTTTATTTATTCTCCATTCTCATCCTCATGGATTCTCAACTTATTAAAACTGGTAAATACAAGACAGAATCCTTAATACAAAGCTAACGCGATTAAAAAAAGTAAACAAGTTACAAGATGCATTCGCCACTGTTGGCGTTCACAACCCCGTAGATTTGCCTCAGATTGTAGTCATTGGTTCACAATCGAGTGGTAAAAGTTCAGTCTTGGAGAACATTGTTGGCAGAGACTTTTTACCTCGAGGAACAGGCATTGTCACTCGTAGACCTTTGGTAAGGGAATTCAGTTGAAAAAAAAAGTTACGACATTGCTGAGCATTTATGTATATGCTAGGTCCTACAACTCATCAACAGAGCTGCTTCAGAAGCTGACGGTCCAGATAAGCAAGAGTGGGGTGAATTCCTTCATCTTCCTGGACAAAAATTCTATGACTTTGACAAAATCCGTGAAGAAATTGTAAAGGATACAGAGCTCAAGACAGGCAAAAACCTCGGCATTTCACCTCAGCCCATTAACCTTCGTGTATTCTCTCCCAACGTGCTTACCTTGACCTTGGTTGATCTTCCAGGTGTAACTAGAGTCCCTGTAGGCGACCAACCCAAAGATATCGAAAAACAAATTCGTGATATGGTTCTCAAATATATCACCAAGCCTAACGCTATCATCTTGGCTGTTACTGCTGCGAATGTTGATTTGGCAAACTCAGATGGCTTGAAATTAGCTAGAGAAGTGGATCCTGAAGGTTTAAGAACTATTGGTGTATTGACAAAGGTCGATTTAATGGATCAAGGCACCGATGTGATCGACATCTTGGCTGGTAGAATCATTCCTCTCAAATTAGGTTATGTCCCTGTTGTCAACCGTGGACAGCGAGATATTGATTCTAAAAAATCAATCGCAAAGGCTTTGGACGCTGAAAGAGAATTCTTTGAGAATCATCCCTCCTACAAGAGTAAGGCACAATACTGTGGTACACCATTTTTAGCTCGTAAATTAAACATGGCAAGTACACATAGAATTATAACTTGAGTGATCTTTTACTTATATGCAAAATTAGATATTGATGCACCATATTCGCAACAGTCTTCCAGAAATCAAAGCAAAGATCCAATCTGCTTTAGCAAAATACCAACAAGAACTATTTCAATTAGGTGATCCTTTGAACGATGGATCCAGTTCTGGACAAGCAAACCTTGTGCTAAATATTATTACCGAGTTTTGTACGGAATTTAGAACAATCATTGATGGTACTTCCAATGATTTGACCAGCTTTGAACTATCTGGTGGTGCAAGGATCAGCTTTGTCTTTCACGAACTTTATTCCAGTGGCGTCAAGAGCATAGATCCATTAGATCAAATCAAGGATGTCGACATTCGTACCATTCTTTATAACTCTTCAGTAAGTTGCTTATATTCTCATAAAGCGTGATGACTCACCAGCATCATCTAGGGTTCATCCCCTGCTCTGTTTGTAGCTACAACTGCTTTCGAAGTCATCATAAAGCAACAAATTAAAAGATTAGAAGAGCCAAGTGTGAAGTGTATCAATATGGTGTATGATGAACTAGTTCGAATTCTCGGCCAATTATTGAATAAGCAATTCTTCAAGCGTTTCCCTCTCTTAAAAGAAAAGTTTTATCAAGTCGTCCTGTCATTCTTCAAGAAGGCTGTTTCACCAACAACCAAACTTGTCACTGATCTTGTTTCGTAAGCCTTTTTCAGATTAAAAAGAAAGGAAATAGATTAACCGTTTGTCTTAGAATGGAAGCCTGCTATATTAACACTGCTCATCCTGACTTTATGAGCGGTCATAAAGCAATTGCTCTCGTCAACGATAAATTACAAGCAAAGACTCAACCCAACACTGCAGCCGATAAGCAGCTAACCAACGGCAATCACAAACAAGCATTGGCTCCACTTCAGACAAATGGACATTCTCCCACCAGTGACATGAATGGATCATTCTTTGGCAGCTTCTTCTCTGGCCCAAAAAAGACGAAAAAATCTGCAGGTGCATTAATGGAAGCTGTAAGTTTCTTTATACACAGCTTGATGGTTTTATTTACTTTATTCATTTAGCCACCAGCTACTTTAAAAGCTACTGGAGCACTTTCAGAACGTGAATTTATGGAAACTGAAGTTATTAGTAAGTTTTGCTATAAATGAAAGAAGAGCCCTCTGTCGTTAACCCTATTTTGCTTACAGAACTTTTAATTCAATCTTATTTTGATATCGTCAAGAGAACCATGATCGACATGGTTCCCAAGGCAATCATGCTAAAGTTAGTCAGTCATGCTAAAGAAGAGCTTCAACGCGAGCTGCTGTCAGAACTATACAATGCCGATGTATTAAAGGACTTATTGCAAGAATCTGAATTTACACAGCAACGAAGAAAGGAATGCAAGAAGATGATCGAGGCATTGCAAAAGGCTGATGAGATCGTTGGATCTGTTTAAGCAACTATTAGAAAATAACAATAATTGAAAACTGTTACCCCCTTTCGCTTTTTATTAAACTATTTAATAACACTTAAGACTAATTTGTACTGGAATTAGAAGAAAAATATGCAACATCACATGATTTTGCTGCTTTTTGATGTTTTTTCCGACTCAAACATCGAACCTGCGCGACATGCATTTAGTTCCTGAAAGTACATGAGCTTTATTTCCTTTCTTTTCAAATATAAACGTTTTTCTTTACTCATCGCATTGAGCATTTCTTTTCTTTACTCATCGTATAAAACATTTTGAAATAATTTGGTATGTAATGTTTTCTTTTGATTCGAATATGTCTGCTAACATTGCTGCTCATTAGAACAATGGGATACAATATTTCTATAATAACTACATGCTCTTCCTGTGTTGCGATATTGCCAACAGATTCACGCTACCGCACCTGTCAAGCGTGCAGAGAAAGAGCTGCAGCATCGCATCGCAGACGTCGAGCTGAACAAGAAGAGCAGGAAGGCAGACCAGTAAGACGCAGGGGAAGACCTAGAATAGAACCTTCTCAGACCATTCCTGCTGCTTATATATCGCAGTTTTTTTCGCCTTCGTCCTTTGGGCCTTGGACGAATGGACAAGGAATGCCCTCACTGTCACGCCTTGCACTGAATCGATGAGAGGCAAGAGACATCTTCGCTGAGAAACCTAGCTGGGAATCATGCTGCAAGCGGGGATCAGTCCAGCTGCAGCTCTTGCCTGACCCGCCTCAATACTTGAAGGACTTGCTTGCAAGTACAGGCACTCAAGGAAGGCACTTTAAGGACAACCTTCGCCAATACAACGCTGCCTTTGCGTTTACTTCCTTAGGCTGCGACATTGTCTCGGCTGAAGATTGTGCCAACAACAGCAACAGCAACAACAATAACAATAGGAGTGGATTAAACGCCTTTCAGATCCATGGCACGCTTTGCCGCCGTCAGGACCCCTTGACTTCAGTTAAGGGCAGTGAGCCTTCCTACGCTCAGCTGTATATCTTTGACCCTTCCTATGCTGCTGAACGAAGACAAGTACGAAATAACAACCTGGATCCTGAGATCATTAGGGAGCTTTCAGCTATTCTTGCTCAATGCAATCCTTTTGCGCATGTATATCGCCATGCACATGAGATACTGAGCAACCATGAGAGCATTAACACTGTCAGTGGTGGTAATAACCAAAGAGAAGACAGTGCGCCATACATCATTATCAGTCCATCAATGAGAATGCGTTTAATTGAAGGAAGCGATAGACGCACTCACAACCTTCCAACAATGGAGGAGATTTCTGCTGTTATCCCAATCGAGTATAGTGATAGAGGCTTCCGTGATATTGTTCTTACCTTGAGAAGCAATAGCAATCTTTGTCAAAACATTGAATTTGAGCAGCACTTTCAGCGTATCAGTCAAGCCCATGCTGCATAGATGCCAACATACTATGCACTTTTATTTCCTCATGGAACATATGGATGGCATTGGGGCTTGCAACTTTCGTTGCCAACTACCAACACTAGTCTTTCTTCTTCTTCTTCTTCTTCTTCTTCTACTACTACTACTACTACCGTCGAAGATCATCTTCCTATGAGAAAGAGACAGATTATCTCAACGCGCATATTACATATTTCGATTGCATTTGATAGGGGAGCACGAATATCCTGCCATCTTTTATGCTAAAATAATTTTCCAGCAATTTCTGGTGGATGCGTGGGCGATCTGTGACCAGAACAAGCTTGGCTGGATTCGTCAGAACCAGGATAGACTTCGAGCTGATGTTTATAACGGATTAGCAGATGCTATTGCTGAAGGCGATCAAGTTAACGCCGCTAACTTGGGACGTCGTTTCATTCTCCCGAGTAGTTTCCATGGCGGCCCTCGGTTCATAGCTCAATTGTACTATGATTCTATGGCCATCGTCCATCATTTTGGGAAGCCATCTTTGTTCATCACTTTTACAGCTAATCCCAAGTGGACAGAAATCACTAATAAGCTGCTATCCGGTCAAGTAGCTTTCGATAGATCAGATTTGATAGCGAGGGTGTTCAACCTGAAGGTTCGTCACCTTTTAAAAGACTTGAAAAAGAAGAATACATTTGGTCGATACAAGGGATTAGTTCGTACCATTGAGTACCAAAAACGAAGCTTGCCTCACATGCACCTCTTGCCCTTTCTAGACCCTGCGGATAACTTCACTGATGCTGAAAAGATTAATCAAATCATATGCGCAGAAATCCCGGGTAAGACCAAGAATCCGGAGCTGTTTGAAATTGTAACCTCCGGCATGTTACATGGCCCATGTGGTGAAATTAGTCCTGGCAGTCCATGTATGGTACAGAGTGTACAGGGGCTAATAGTTTCCTCGAAGAGATTTCCAAAACCATTCCAGGATGAAACTTCCTTACCAGAAGATGTTATCCTCTCTACTGTCGCAGACGAGTGCCATCAGGAGAACAAAACAACTTTTTTTATTCCGTAAGACCTTCGGGCAGAATTGGTCCTGACATTATCATGGATAACCGCTGGGTGATGCCTTACAACCCTTATCTGACCAAAAAGTACAAGGCCCATATCAATGTTGAAGTGTGCAGCAGCATCCAGGCGATCAAGTACGTCTACAAGCACGTCTACAAAGGCTCAGATTGTATAACCTTGGAGATTGAAGACACGCAAGACGAGATCAAAAAGCACCTTCACTCGAGGTATATTAAGCCCTCTGAAGCTGTGTGGAACCTCTCTCAGTACAAGACACATGAGGAAGATCCCACAGTAGTTAGCCTGCAGGTGCATTTACCTGGTGAACAAGCTGTCTATTCCCCTTCTGAGGCAACAGCTTCAGAAATTACAGAAATACTGCAAAGGAGCAAATCAACCTTGATGGGCTTCTTTAATTATAATGCAAGAAACGAGAATGGTAGACAGTATCTCTATCAGGAGTTCCCTCAGCATTTTGTCTTTGACGAAAGGAGGAAGAAATGGTACCCTCGCCAGCGAGGCTGTGCCATTGGCAGAATGTATCACTGTAGCCCCATTGCAGGAGAGAGGTACTATCTTCGTCTTTTATTGACCAGTGTCCATGGTCCCAAGTCTTTTGAGAACATAAGAACAGTCAATGGGATTCTGTACCCAACCTTCAGAGAAGCCTGCGTGGCTCTTCACTTGGTCGGAGATGATCGCGAATGGGACAGGTGCTTGCTGAAGCAAGACTTTTTGCTACAGGCGCAAATCTACGACGACTATTCCTTACTGCACTGCTTCAAGGTCAGTTAAATAATCCTTTGACGCTCTGGGAGCGTTACTGCAGCGACATATGCGACGAACTTGCGAACAGGCTTTTAAGCATTTTAGGCGACGATGTTGCATCCCAGATCCTTAATCAAACTTGATAATCCCTAGTAATCAACAAAAGATCTTATAGAAACCACTCATATTGGTGTTCTGCAATCGGTTCGTAGTTTTGTTTTTGGACACTTCTTCTCGTGTCGAAACTGTGCAGGAAAGGTTTATGGCAGCTTTTCTTCGATTCAGTGATTTTGTCGGTCAGGCAACAACTGATTTTTGGAGTTAATTTTGATATCGATGAGATTTGTGCCGCCGATCTCAAGGCTTGCTTGGCTTTTAATGATGGTTCAGTCAATATAACACTATCCGTATCAATAAAATCAGAGACAATGATTAAGCGTATTAACCTTGAATGTTTACGTTGGTTACTCACCAGTGATCTTCTTGACAGCCTGAAGGCTACTTTTAGAGTTATGGAGTCTATACCTGCAGTCAACAAAGATACAAGTGTTCAAACTGTATTACCTACTCCTACTCCTTCCACTAGCTGTACTTCTGCTCCTATCAAGACCTCCAAGAAATATCAAGACAAGGTTGCTAAGACTGAAGCACTTAAAAAGGAAAAAGAAAAGAACAAGACGACAAAAAATGAGCAAAAACAAGCACGATGTCCTTCTTGTGGTGGAACCGATCACTCTTGCTTCTCCAGCAAGTTGTGTCCTATGAATAAGTCAAAAACAAAGCTTCCAAAGCCTAAAGATACCGTCGAGAAAACTTTTGTAATCAAGGCATCTTTGGCTAGTACTTGCAGATATCCCAAGTTCGTTACCTTGATTCAAGAAGTAGTTGGCTACATTACTCAGCTGGTATACGCTGGATCTATCTTTGCTAATTACTATTCTTGGAACTTCTCGAGAATGGTGAAGAACTACCTGTAGTCACTCAAAACCTGTTCTATAACGTATTTTTCATCTTTGCTGGCCAAGGAAAACATGCCTCTGATAGTAGCAAGAAAGAGTTTCAAGGCCTTTTGTGAATCTATTTCTCTTACTCAATCTGACTTGGAAAAGTATGCAAGCAAAGAATATATGACCATTGTGTCATCCATGGCTAAGCAATATGAAATACTGGTCCGGAACTACGTATGCTCTACTTATGAAGATCGAACTATCAGACATATTCTTAATGTCTTATCTGAAAAGACCTCTCCTTACTTCTGTGGTGGTAGCTTAACAGTCAAACAGCGCAAGTCTTTAGCAAAACATATCTTTCAACAAACGATAAATCCCAAGTCTGCCTGGCCATCCACTGTTGATCGAACTGAACGACATGAAATCATTGTCAATAACTTTCTTACTTTCTGATCAACCTATGATGCTTCCAATGATGCTGATGTACCAAGTGAAGCTAATCTGTATGCCAAACTTCAATGCTACATGAAATGGTTACACTTTATTCAGAAGGAAATGGAACAAAAGAAATTCATTCAAGAAATGAAACCTCAAGATAAAGCATCAAGCAGTTACGTTCATAGAAAGTTACAAGAACTTCCTTTTGTCAAGAAACTGAATACAAGCAAGCACAGATCATTAAAGGAAAACACCTTGATCGCTATCAATGCCAACCAGACTTTAGAAAAAACAAACAAACTGAAGAATATTGATAAAAAGGATATTGATGCTGTTCAAACCTTTATCAAAACAGTACAAGTAAGAATTCAAGACAAGACCCTGATGCCTCTCAAATACACTGACCCTCGAGGATCAAGATACTTTTCTTTACTTCCTCTGTACAAGATTGATTCCAAGAGTATACAGATTGATGCTCAATCTTTCTGGAAGCTTGCCAAACAATGTGACAACAAGATCAAACTAGGTCAAAAGAATGATAATGACTTAACTTTAGGTACTTTAATGTCTTTGATTTTTCAAAAATAGGCTACAAGACACTTGAAAGCTTGACCTCACGTTCCAAAAAGTTTACGTACGTATGCTTACATGACTTTTATTCTGGGTTAAACAAATGTTGTCATTGTACAAATGTGATCACTACTGATGGTTATGCTGTATCTTTCATGTTTAATAAAACTGTCTCCATCCAAGATGAACCTAGAAGAGAACCAAAGACACCCAAGGATTTTGTTGATATCGTTGACGATGCTGAAATTTGAGCTGTTGATCCTGGTATATCAACTATCTTTACTGCAGTTGACTCTACAGAACATAAACGTGTCCGAACAACAAGCTTGGAAGAGTACTATCATTTATGTGGTTACAATCTAGCTACAAGAAGACGAAAAGAACACCAAGAGTGTCACTTAGGCGAATTTAAGTATATTAGTGAATTGCCTACTTTAAAAACTGCAAATTTGACATTATTTTTACTAGCTGCCTCTACACGTCTACAAAACTATCAAAGAATCCATAACTACTACTGTCAAGATAAATGATATGTCGCTTTCTTACATGGTATGTACTTTAATAACGCTGTGTATGGAATAGGCCTCAAAAATTAAAGTTCAAGACGTATATCAACAAGCAAAAAGGAACTCAAGAAATTGTTAAAAGACTCTTTGATAACAGCAAAAAGTATGGCACATTAAGCACAGTTGGCGCTAAAAACCAAAACCCAAACAAAAGCAAACATGTACCTTTATCTCCTACTGACCTCCCTTCCTCCTCTCAACGGAAGCGAATCATTGCGTTCGGAAATGGTTCTTTTTGTTCAAGTGTGAAAGGTAAACGAGCTGCACCTACTAGACGTATTACTGACAAAATCAAAACAAAATACAAACAATCCACCGGGAGGACCGAATTTGTTTATGTTGGCGAGTACTTAACGAGTCAGATCTGTAACAAGTGCAAAACCAGTCAATTATAATCTCACTGCTTCTGGATCAAAGCGAAGAGTACACTCTGTCCCCAAGTATGAATCTTGTGGTACGGTTTGGAATCGCGATGTGAACAGTGTATTAAATATATATAGTATCTTTGTTTACAAATCAAAACATGACAATGCAAGTTCTCCCTCCTTCAAAAGACCTTCAAAAGATTAACGTTGCTTCCCTGGATTTAATGCGCTGTCCATAATGGCAGTGCATTCCTTAACGCCTCGATAAGTATAAAATGAAAAATACGTTATTTTTTATTCATTAGTCTTCTAGTTAAACTATTTATCATCTTTAAACTCGCATGTTGAAAAAGATTTCATTCTGAAATAACTACAGTTTTATTATAAGATATTAAAATCGTTTCTTTTGATGATGAAGTATTTCCTCTTCTTCTTCTGAAGATTCTTCTTCTTCCTCTGACTCTGTTTCTTCTTCTTCACTTTCTTCTGTATCATCTTCTGTATCATCTTCAGTTTCATCCTCTGATGACGACTCTTCATTTGAAGATTCTTCTTCCTCACTTGCTTCATCATAAAATGCATCTAAATCGTATTCATTGCCCTTCTTTTTTGCTGCTACTGGATACATGGATGAGCTTCCTATAGCTTCTATTCCAGATAATGCTGTAGACGGCCTGCTTCGATATTCAAAGCTGTCGCTTCCAAAACCTGTTTCCATAATAGTCGTGCGACTACCACTCCATCCTTCCAATTCATCATTATCACGCACACTAGAATCGGGTTGCTCCTCAGGAAAGTCAGGTAATGGTTCATACCCAGGAAGTGGTTGGCGTGCCAAAAGAGAAAGAGATCCAATCATATAGTCAGAAGCATCTACTAAATGATTAACAATTGATGAGATAAAAAAAAAAGAAGATATTTACCCTTTGTATCACTTTCAATGATGGGTGATTCCTTGTTTGACAACAAAATATCTTTCAAGTGATGCTTCAATACAATCAGCCCCGGTTTATCACCAGATGACTGAGGTACGGTCAATGCCCGTATGAATCTTGCTCTATCTCTCACATCATAATCTGTATCATATCTTGCCAAGCCAAGTAAATACTGATTCAATAAGATCAAAGTAGGATGTTCTGGGTTTAAGCATATCAATTTTGCAGACAGTGTGAGTATCTGAAGTTTTGTCACATTTTCCTAGCAAGGGCATTAATATCTAAAGCTCATAGGAATTCTTATTGTCTTACTTCTTTTGCGAATCCTTTAACAGCCTGACGAAGTACATCAGGGCCGACCTTGGGAAGAATCTCTGCATACTGTCCAACAAGCCAAATGATGTTTGCTCTAGCCTTGGGTACATGTATACTATCTAATAGCTTGACAAGTGCAATGACTGATTTTGATCGCTCTTCATTTGGAACTTGCAGTAAACGAGTCAGAACGAGTACTGATTCTGCAATCACCAGTTCTATTGAACGCCACAAGAAAAAATATTCACATAAGCACTATGTTATGAATTTAACATGTTGAAAACTAACCATTTTTGCTATGAAGAAGCTTCATCAACAAACGAATGCATTGATCTGCTGCTGCAGGAACAGTCGTTGCACATCGAGCAATAGCCTGAATTGCTGCTGCTACAAAATCTTTGTTGGAACTCTTTATATATTGCTACAAGAATTGAGATCTGTTAGCAATCAAATAAACTAAGCACTGTTCACTTTTATATATATATATATATATATATATACCTGAAATTCATTCAGTAAAGTATGTATGTTTGCTTCAGTAGCTATTGTTGTTAGAATGTCAAGTTTGGTATCTCGAATAAAGACAGGTTCAGTGGATTGCGCATAGAAATGTTGAAGGTGAGGTTCAAGGAGATACTATAATGAAAACAAAATACACCATCAGCCTGTTATCTACATATTTCCAAGTAGTACTTACTGGTCTCTTCAGGGCCATGGTAGCAATATTTGTTAGCACAACGTAGCTCTGCTCACGGTGTGTTCTTAATAATCGAACGAGAGGCTTTGTGACCTTGCTGGCTTCTGATGCAGGGGCTAAATAGTAAAATAGCTTTGCCACTGCCAAAACAACACCACTATTTCTACTTTGTAATAAAGGTATACAGCTCTTCAACAATAATTCATGATCAACATCCATCTCAAGTATATCATCTGCCTCTAGTTCATCCGAATCTGAAGAGTCTGAGTAAAATGACTTGTTAGGTTGAATCGTCTTCTTCTTTGGTGCACTTCGTGATTCGTCCTCACCCTATAATATGAAACAGTTCAGAAGGATGCATGGAAGGGCTGTGTCTAAGTGATATTACATGAGGATTGGGATTCAAAAACTGTGTTCTACCATATCTCAATAGCACATTAAGTATTGACATCTGCCCCCATTCGTCGCAGTCGATCAACATGGAACATAATCTTCTGAAGCAAGGATGAATTAAATCATATCGCGTCGGACAAACTTCGTTAAATGCCATGATGGTGCTTCCAATAACAATACTTGATCTATCTTTTAATAATGACGCGATGATATCTACAAGTGCATCTTTTTGCGAGGGATCAAGACTGTATTGAACACATGTCAGTCATTGTATTCTCCCAAAGTTTCTTCCTTACCTATAACATTTTGGAATAGCGTGGGCAGCCGTCTTTCTCACATAGGGACTTGGATCAGTAATACATTTTTTTATGCCCAAGAGAACAATAGGACTGATGACTGGTACACGAATTCCACTCATTACACGAAGGGCCATTGCTCTAATAATCTGGTTCTTGTCGCTGAGGTCTTTTTGAAATGAGTTGATAGACAGTAAAGCTAAATCTGGCTCTTGCTCTGCATATCTTAGCAAGTAAATGTAGACCAATTTACGTACTTCAATATTTTGTGATACGACATTCTTGACGACATCGGGAAAGAACTCTGAAACGTCTCTTCCTTTGGAAATCATCTAACGATGGGTCAACCTCAAAAGGTTAATTATATAATTTCAAAGGCAAACTTACAGCAATGAGTCGTTTTAAGCCGTCTAACTTTTCTCTATCATTTTTGGAATCGAGTTGTCGCTTGATATTACGCATTTTTTCTTCTGAAGTATCGAAATACTGTGCGCCAGAGTCACCACCAGATAGACCTAATTCACGAGCATTGTCTACAAGTCCTTGGGACATTTTTTGAGAAAACTTTGCAGCCTTTTCTGCAAACGTCTTTGCGCTATTTATATAATCAGATACTTCCATGGTGTGGCGTACGAAGAAGAAGAAGAAGAAAAGAAGCAGTAGAGAGTGTGTCTATGAAAAAGGGGAATTGGCGGTTGCAAACATGCGGAGAATGAATCTGTAACAGAGATCAAATGGTGCATTAGCCACACAGGAGTGATGTACGGTGCCCTTCAAAAGGTAATGACAGTTTTTTTTTTTTTTTTTTTGATAAGACTGTACTTTTTCTTTCATATATTTTTCCTCTCATAACAATATAAAATGGCTCATTTAACTTTGCCTCAAAAAGAAAAAATTGTTGCTAGACGCTCCGAAGGCATTTCGGCAGCATAAATTGCTATTGAGGAAAACATTTCCGAAAGAACCGTACGCCATATGTATCAACAATGGAAGAAAAATGGAACAGTAGAGACGTAGCCCAGGTCTGGAAAACCTCCTATTTTCATTGATAGGAAAAGAAGAGAGCTGGCAAGAGTAGCACGTGCGAATAGCCGTGCTACACTTAACGAAATTAGACAGTTGATTAGCACCAAAACCTCTAAGAACACAGTTCGCATGAACTAAAAAAGCTTGGCAATACTTCCGTGATTGACTCTGTTAATCGTAGTTTATTGCTATAAGAACCAAGAAAAGCTTTTTATTGAAATTGAAATAGGTAACAAAATATAATAACAGTTACACTAGTTCTTTGGTTTTATATATATTTATGATCTTGTGTATTTTGATATTCGTTCTACTCTTCTTTGTGGGTTCTTAGTAAGAATTGTTACAAAGACTAGAAAAAGTAAGATAATATTCTTTATTGTATTTTTTTATGTTATTAACAATAAACAAAGCTGTCAAAACGAACCCATCAAAAGCCACACATTTCAAAATAAAGATATGTTTTGCACTATGAGGCGACTTCAATTGTTGTACTTTTTTTCCTTAGCATTTCCATGTGATATCACGTCGCAGTTTACATACGACCTTCAGTATTATCATAGTAACCTAGCTTTTCACAATGTCAGATTGTAAGTAATATATATCATAACAACTTATCCTTGGATACTCTCAAAATGACTCTTAGTTTTCTTCCCGATTGAAAGGATAAGGCTTCGTTTGTCTTTGCTAGCAAAACTCTCTGGGATCAATGCTTAAAAGTGTTATTGACACCAAAAATGATCGCATTTGAAGAACCAACTTTGCCCTCTTTGTACTTAACTTTAGTTCACATAAAGCTTCCAGGCTCTTTCCAAAATAGCGGACGGTTGGCGCATTCAATCTTCCTGAAGACAGTAAGACACTGCAGGGCATTTGAGTGAATTTCTCTTGGCTATTAGAGGCAAAAATCACTTGATCTACGCTCCTCTTGAGGACAACGATGCCTAAGAGAAGACACAAGCCAACAAGCAATTGTTGATACAACACGTACTGGTTTGTATTGCAGAAACGGATTAATGTGACAGGGAAGAAGGTGGCCAAGGTTGTCTTTCATTGTAACAGCGCCATTGTTGTTGTTGTTGTTGTAAAACTTGATCTTTTCAGCTTTTTTTGAACAGTTCAACCTTCTTTTGTGCTTTAGGAAAATTTACCAAATTAGCTATTTGCTCAATTCCAAAATGGTCTTGATACTGATTTACTTGTTGTCCACGTCTTCAGTTACAATTTCAAACGAGTTCTTTTTTCTGCGGGAACAGTACCCATTACCTATGATGTCGTCCAACAAAGCTTTTCAATGTGTAGCGTCAAGCTAAACATGAGTTAATAAAGCTATCACCTTGAACTGTCTCTTTTCAAGAAGGAGAAAAAAAGAAATGTTGTTATTTATTCTAATTTTATGCTGTCAGACTATCAACAAAGATGCAAGAGCACGTGTAATTATGATGACATCGTACTTTATATTATAGAGAGTGAACTGGACAACCTTAGGTTAGTGTGAAATTGTACAGTAACAACATAGGTAGCACCCCAGGGAAACGCCCGTAGCATTAGACTATTTTTGCAGAGGCTTTTCCAATTCATCTTCTGGCTCAAATGGAACCTCAGATATATCATCACCATCGTCGTAAATCTGCTTTACAAATACGATTATATGTCAGAGTAAACCCTTTTGTGATTACATGGAAATGTATGATACTTACATTGAGTATGTCTTTAACATATATAAGTGATTTAGCTGATACTTTACTCAGGCAAAGATCTTTGTAAGCAAACTGTTTCAGTGCAATATCAATTTCGCTTTTCATATAGTTTGTCAAGCAATTGTCTTGGCTGAGCTTGCTTACTGGGAAGATGTGAGAGACGGATCTATTTCAAATAATTAAGTCAAAATAATAAAAGCATTTGCCATAAAAACATTTTTGATATTTACAGTAATCTGACTGAGCTGAGATGATTGCTTGCTTCAGCAATTCTTATATTTTTGTCTCTGAACTTCTTCAAAATTTCAGTAATATCAAGATCATCAACTATTAACTTATACAAAAAGACTTGAGCCTCTACTTTTATTACATCTATAGATTGACTTACTGCAGTTACTGGTTCCCATGACTTGATTCTTTTTCCATGGAAGTAGTTGAGTGTCTTTTTTCGCTTCACATCAGGTTCTGATTGAGAAGATTCAGAACTACTATCTAAGAAATAAGATCAGTTAAGACCTCGACTCTGTCAAAGAACTGGTCATTCGTCTTACCTTCACAGTTGAGCCTTTTATCGGTTTGGTATATATTAACTATTTGATTATTGTGTATATCGTTGATATGACTACTAGACATTTTGAGATACGACAAGAAAAAATAAGGGGAACACTACGCACACGCGGAGATACACACGAAGGTAAAATTGGTGTGGCATATACACAATTGTTTTTTTAGTTGCTTACCTTGTATGTAGTATTCTTTGAAGAAAGAAAAACAAAAGAAAACTGACCACAAAACGCGTTATTCTTATAGACGCGCCATACCCAATTCTCATTGGTTTGTGAGACATTCATGCAATAATCCTGTCTTCTTATAAAATGAATAACGAACCCTCTCTCGTCTCAACATAATAAAAAGATTATCACAGACTCACTGATACATACTCCTCTTAAACTTTGGTGTTGTACATAGGTACAGTTTGTCTAATGCTTTCATCATATATGGTGCAAATGCTATGCAGATGTGCAAAACTCGATGAGTCTCTATACAAACTCTTTATTGCGGATTAAGTAGAAAGAGAGAGTGAAAGCATTCATTATTGCAAACAGCGTTATTATATATACAAACAGGGCTTTCACCTGACATGTCACGTAACATGTTGATAATATGTATTGTTGTCAGTCTCTTTTGTATAACTCATTCTTAGTAATCTCATACAATAAGGGTAATTGCTATAGGCAAATACGGCATCGGCCTATCAATAAAGAAGTGGTATAAATCCTTGGCACAGATCCTAACTTCATTCACTTCAGCACACTGGTTTGATACCAACTCTATGGGTATTTTTCTGAATAAGAGACGAATAGTGCTAGTAATATACATATACAAAAGCAATGACATATATGAATAAGCCTTTGTTAAATACAAGATCTTTGCTGCTTAGATTAAAAAGTAGATATACTGCTTTGAATGAGAAAAATATATGATGATTTGGATATTGATATGATCTATTACTGTCGTCATTTTCTTAGATAAACATGTCAATAGCGTGATCTTATGGCCAGAATGCAGATATGAAGTGATAAGGACATTGTATAGAATTGTGTCTATAAGAAAGGGGGGAGCAAATGAAGGAATAGTACAGTAAAAGAAAGGGGGTGAATGTTATTAAAATAAAAAGGTATTTTACACGATGTTGACTACAAGTATTGCAAAGCAACCTTATGAACGACTTCTTTTGTCAGCAGCAATTTTTTCGGCCATCATAGCAACAATTGCTGCACCGACGATTCGTGAGTGTTTCACAACGCCTACTGACAATTTACAAGCTATTTCTTCAGGTATAAGTTCTTTAATCGTTCTACACACACGCGGATGAAAGGAAGGGTAATCTTCGTATATGCTACCACTTATAGCTAAGGTAAAGATTATTAATGGGATGAGTTTATAAGCGAAGGTGTTACTTACAAATTGCGTAACCTTGATCAGTCATTCCTATTCCTCTTTCTACCATATGCTGCACTATAGCCGCAATGGATGCTCCCACTAATTGGGCTGCTCTCATGCCAACCAACTCACACACTTTTTTCACAACTTCTCTATCACCCATTGTTGTCTTTGATAAATCGAGCATATCTTCCAGAATGATTCGAGTGTCTTCTAGACTATCAGAATCATCTGCTTCACAAACATACATGTAGCTCGTATCAAAGCTATGCACTGTATTGAGTACTTCTGACGACTCTCCGCCAAATAAGACATCTCGATCCACAAGATATATGATGATATTTCTTACTAATTCACCCAAGAAGATGCCCGTCGTCATCTTTTCAAACACATGAAACTGTGGATTGATAGATTCTCTAGATAACTTTCGATCGAACCAAGTGCATGGTAAAGTACGTTTTGATGACCCAAAATTACACCATTCTGTATTCATTATCATGTCTGTGTCCTTTGTTATACTTTGATCTCTAAGCTTCGTCACGTTCTTTACAGGCTCATAGTAGGCACAGTTCGTCCCCAGGCTATGAACGATACCAATACGAGTGGTTGGATGTTGATAAGCGTGTGCTAATAGAGTGCAAACAGAATCTAATACATCAAAACTTAAAAGTATGAATCACTTATAAAATCAAAAGTCATCTTTGGTTTTACCATTGGCGATTGCCACTATTTTTATAGGTAATCCTTTTCTACGCATACGTTCATGCATCAATTCAACAATGTCTACGCCGACACCATTAGGATAGCTAAGACCGTACCCCAGTGATAATATTCGGCCTGTGTTGAGACGTGTTTGTTTTATGGCGAATCCAAATGAAACCGCCATTGGATATATGAATAGGTCTTGAGTGCCAACCCGAGTTAAAAAATCTGATATACATTCAACAATATAATCAATGAGTACTGCAAAATCGTCTCCACTAGCTAAATCTTGGGGTATTTTGTATTGAAATTGATTAATAGCTAATTTTCCATTGTCGCCCTTTAGCCGCACTTGACATGCGTATATATCCATTCCTGCTATTTCTAAGGCAAGGTAGGTACCCTTTTCATTGCCGGTGGGGTAGCCTATAAAACAATGGTTAGAATAAATTCATTAATATGAACAGAGACACTAACCCGTGACATAAGTAGGAATCATGTTTAAATCACTTGTTCTGTCGTCTGCTAAACCGGCAGTTAGTTCATTTCGGAAAGAGTTGACTATATCTTTCAAAACATTTTGGTCAAGGCAAAATAGTTGTTCTAGCTCCCGTATTGCTTCTCGCTGGTTGGGCGTGGAATGAACCATTTGTTGAAGAGGTATAGCCTGTCTTTGACTCATTAGGTAAAACGACAAGGGAAAAAAAAGGGACCAAAATAAAGGAAAACTGAATTTATTATACGCTGGGAAATGGCGGGAAAAATGAATCAATAGCCTTTCACCCATTTGGTACTTGGGAAAATACATAATGTGATGGTTTTTTTTTATTCTTCTTCTGTAAAAGGTATCAATGTCCATTGTTGAAGATCATGATTCTCTACTCGACGACTATTTGTGACGATATGAGTGCCTTCGTCTTCACAGTCTCCCTATGGAAAAAAAAAAAAAGATTAGATCGTCAAGCTATTTTTTTTTTACTGATCTTTTAGATACGAATTTTAAACACGTTACCTCAATGTCCAATACAAGTCTTGGATCAGCTAAAGCATAAATGTAGCCGTCACGAATTCCCCATCTTTGGTTATGTGCCCTATGTACATTTTTGTATAAGAAAGAGATGTTGCTTATTCATTTTGTCTGTGACTTACATTGTCTTTTTACGTCCCCACAAGTTAACCTTTTGTCCAACCCTGAGATCACCTGTAGACGGTGTTTAATAATTATAAAAATGATTTTTAAAGTGATTACCTCCAATGATGTCTAAAACTAAGGATGATGACTTGTTGATCAAGAATCCGCTCTCAAATTGCCATAGCTACTCATATGTTGATCAACCTTTAAATAACCCCATAAATGAATATAATTACCTCATGTTCTTCGCCTGTCTGATAACAATATGCTTTAATAGAGCTGAGATTTCAAACTTATACGTGATTTGTTTACATACCTTATTTTGAACAGTAATCTTACTACCTTCCTATCAAAAAAAAAAAAAAGAAAAAGATTAGATCCTTTCCCCTTAAAAAATCAGTTTATATTACCTCTGTATATCCATTTGTGCTAAGAACGAGACCCGTCTTTTTTGATACAATATAAAAGGCTTTATCTTTTAAAAACATTATTAGTGCGAGATAGACGAGAAATAAGAAAAAAGAAAGAAGAGAGAAAGAAGAAAAAACTAAACTTGTACACCACCAACTATTCGTTGCACAAGCTTATGACGCAGTCAAAAGTAAGGGCTGAGGGGTTCGCTTTTATCATATTAATGTCACTTGTGAAATGGTTTTGTTATCTAAAAGGGTTTAGATAAAAACAGGTTTTTAACTACTTTATCAAAATTGGTAAGCACGTCAGGACCATTTTAGTCTAGAAAAGCAAGTGCAGCCATAAGGTCATTAATACGGACATCTTCAAGATTTGACGTGTGTCAGAACAGATAGTGAAAGCTGTAAAATGCTGTACAACAGTGACAGAGGACGAGTAGATCAATAGGATATTCATTATCGCTGGATTTCTTTTTTATAATGAAATCTGTGAGCTATAATAATATATTATGTGCCTGAACTCACTTTTTCCTAGTTTCCTAGTATATTATGCTTGAATAACCCAAGAGAAAAAGGAAGAAAGGACTCAGGATCTGTTAAATATTTATTAAAAGGAAAAGGAAGCCTGTGTAACTTTGTGTTTACATGTCTTTCAGTAAATGTATTCCTTTCTTACATATCATCCTTGTCTTTTTGTGGTGATGTATCTTTATTTTTCATCTATTGACTCTTTTCAATAATGTATATATATATATATATATTCTACACCACCATTCTGACACTTTAAACAAGTCAATTCGGATATTCCTCCGCTTAATCCGAACGACGAATCCAGTGATCCCATTGGTAGTTTGTAGTGATATTCAGTTATACACTCTTTCCGGAAAGTAAATTCGCCTGTGATCGAAAATAAATACACTCATGGTGAGAACAAAATTCATGT